>JBBPBX010036710.1:16080-31338 GCA_038048925.1 Garcialebias charrua | reverse complement strand
TCTCATAGACCTTGCGAAGTGTGTTCTTGATGTATGAGCTGATACAGTGACCTCCTCAAACAGCTCAGGATGGGTGCCAGCAATTGTCTTTCCCATTGGTCCATCCCACAGCACAAGATCTCCAACAGTACAGACTTTCTGTGGAACCAGCTGGCCTTCTTTGTGGCTTATAAGGAGGTGGATTTCTTTTGGCCTTACCAGGTCACTGAGTGGGATGCCTGGGAAGAACCTTTGCAGCTTTTTTGCGGACACATGTCTATGGACATCTGCAATTTTTTCCAGGCCATAACAAACCAGCTGATGGGACTTGAAAGAGCCTCTTGAGTTGCGGACACGGATTTTCAGGAGGTACCGCTTTGTTTCAACAAAGACTTTCATTCCTCCTACACCATGGACCACAAGTGTGACGTCTTCACTTCTGAGGTTAAGTCGACCTGCTGCCTCATGAGTAATATAATTAGTGTCAGAAGCTAGATCGATCAGGGTCCCAATTTTTTGTCCATCATTAGCTCTGACCTCCAGAAGCATCATTATAACAGGCCACTCCATTAGCCCATTTTCTGCCAGAAGACTTGAGTGACTTTTTGCAACATGGGAGGTTGATGCTGTGTTACAGAACACATCTTGACATTGTTGGGCCAGTTCCGGTGAAAGCTTTTTAAGGAACCCTTCTTGGGCTTCAGTATAATTCCTCTTGTTACCACCTCCCACTGTGCCACTCCTGCTCCTCCTTTGGCCTGTACTACCTTTAGATGTTTCAGCATTTGGACACAGATAATAATGATGGTCTTTGTCTTTCCTCCTCTCGCATTCAGAATTTCTGCACAGGAATGAAGTTTTGCAGTGATCATCATCAGTGTGGATCTCCAAACATTTCCAGCAGGCTCCCAATTTTCGTACTGCATCTTTCTTCTCTGTGAGATTGAGCACACGGAATTGTTTACAGAAGTACAGCTTCTTCCCGTGTTTGAAATCTCCACAGACGACACACCCTGAGAGACGGCTGCTTAACTGGTTTGTAGTTCTAGTTCTTGCTTGCCTTTGCTCAGATCGAGTTTCTTTTCTTGGTAAATCCTCATCCCTCAGTTGATCTAGCTGTTCATAGATGCTTTCCTGACTCTTGAGAAAGGCCAGAAGATTGTCAAAGCGCTTCTCTGGTTTAGTATTTATCTTCTCAGCTGCGTAGAGAAGCCATTCTTTCTTCAACACATCAGGAAGTTTACTTTCAATAGATTTTGTCATTAGGGGGTTCTTCAAAGCACCACTGTCACCAAGTTCATTTAGGTCTTCAAGGGCTTTCTCAACAGTTTGGATTAGTTCAACAATTTTCTTTGGCTGATGACTTCTGACAGGTGGAAGACTCTGGAGTTCCTCAACTATTTCGATTGCAATAGCTGTTTGGTTTCCAAACCTGTTTTCCAGTACACGAAATATGTCGTCTGCTGTGTTGTAGGTTAGTAGTCGGAGGTCTTTCATCATCTTCTCATCCAAACTGTTGATGAGCTGGAATTTTTTGACTTCCCTTGACCCGGTGGGTTCTCCTTGCCTCTGAAGAGCCTCCCAGTCTCTTTTCCAACGATGAAAGTCTCGTCTGTTGCCAGTAAACTTGGGGAGGGAGGTCGGCTTCAGTCTAATGGCTGATGTTGGATAGGTGATGGGAGCTCCATTCACAACATTTCCAGCATCTTCCTTAGCTTTTGCTTCAATGAACTCCACTTTTCTGGACATTAACTTTGGAACAATTTGCTCAAGCTCTCTTACACGCATCTGAAAGTCACTCTGCTCAGCCGAAGGGGCCCAGCACTTCCATTGTGTATACAACTCCTTTGCCTTCTTCACCAGTATTTCCATGTAGTCAAACATGAAGTCAAAGGCCTCTTTATTTCCACCAGGTTTAAAGGACATCACACTTTCTACTTTCTCCTCTGCAGCTTTTACTGCCATTTTCAGTTCCTCTTCACCAAAATTTGCCCAGAGCGTCTTCTGGACAAGGTCCTTCAGATCTTTCAATTTCATTTCACACTCACTTTCAGTTTTCTCAATATCAGTTCTTTGCAACTCACTTAACTCTGGGACTGTTTCAGAATCCTCTTCTAGTTTTGCCTCTGCGAGATACTGAGCTTCCACATCTTCATTGGCTTCCATAACTTTGTTAGCCTCAATTATGAGTTTCTTGAAACTGTCTCTGAGCTCCTCTTCTGGCATTATGGTGTGCATCCGGACAACGTTATTGGCAAGTCGGGAGAATAACCTCTTTGCAGATGTTCTGTTACTTTTAAGCTGCTCCAATGACTTTGTCTCAGCCATTTTGCTTTTTAACAGATTTTCTGCTCCAGCCCGTATTGGCGGTTTTTCACTGTCAAGTGGTTTTCAGTTTTTAATCTGCAGTTTCCCCCCACTTGAAAGGGTAGCTTGCTTTAGAAGATTTTGGACTGGACTTCACTCAATGACCAAGAATCAATCCTTTCTTTTCTTTTATTTTGAAAGTTTGTTGAGGTCAAAACAGGTCAAAACAGGTGAAAAACCTAAGAGTACAAACAAGAAATATTCAAGATAATGTAACTCAAGAAGCCTACATCACTTAACACATTCCCAAAATTAAATCCTTTTCAAACTAAAATTTACCCTTGCAATTAAGTATAACACATCCACATATGTGACACCCAAATTCAATTAAAACACATCCACATATGTGACACCCAAATACAATTGAACATATTTTAAATGTTTTTCAGTGATAAACTTTAGTTTAGTTCCCCAGTGATACACTTTGGCAGCTCTAAGCTCCCTTAAATGTACAAAATCACATTTAACAAACTACCTTTAGCTTCCACCTTTCATAATAATACACACTTTAACTGCCCTTTAACATATCATTTGCAATTTGAACTTTGTCACAAGTTTAACAAATTACATTTTTAACCTGAATATAAACATTTTGACATGTTAGTCCACAGTTCCAAATACAATATAGTTTAAAGCTCACCGGCTCCTTCTTCCTCCTTTTTCTTGAAACAAGCCTTAGTTCTGCAATATTTTCTTTAGTAAAACTTCTCCCAGCACTTCTCTCCCACATTGTTTGCCTTCTGCTGCCCTGTGAGTGAACACCTTCAAACAAATCATCAAATCATCTGCACCTGTAGCAAAAACAGTCTGCTGCCCCCTGGTTGGGAAACACCTCAAACCCACAACCAGTGAGAGATGGTCGGGGCCTGGAGCTCAGTTTGGAGCTCAGCTCAACAATGTTTGATAGATGGATGTATGTATGGATGGATAAAGCGTGGACCTCAGTCAGTAAAGAATCCATCTGTCTGGTTTCAAGAAGGCCGGATGTTTGATAGATGGATGGATAGATAGATGGATGGATGTTTGATAGATGAATGATGGATGGATGTTTGATGGATGGATGGATGTTTGATGGATGGATGGATAAAGTGTGGACCTCAGTCAATAAAGAATCCATATGTCTGGGTTCAGGAAGGCAGGATGTTTGATGATGGATGGATGATGTTTGATGGATGGATGCATGGATGGATGGATGGATGTGTGGATGTTTGATGGATGGATGGATGGATGAATGGATGGATAAAGCATGGACCTCAGTCAGTAAAGAATCCATCTGTCTGGGTTCAGCAAGGCAGGATGTTTGATGGATGGATGGATGTTTGATGGATGGATAGATGTTTGATGGATGGATGGATGGATGTTTGATGGATGTTTGAGATGTTTGATGGATAGATGGATGGATGGATGTTTGATGCATGGATGTATGGATGGATGGATGTTTGATGGATGGATGGATGGATGGATAAAGTGTGGACCTCAGTCAGTAAATCCATCTGTCTGGGTTCAGGAAGGTAGGATGTTTGATGGATAGATGTATGGATGTTTGATGGATGGATGATGGATGTATGGATGTTTGATAGATGGATGTTTGATGGATGGATGGATGTTTGATAGATGGATGGATAAAGCGTGGACCTCAGTCAGTAAAGAATCCATATGTCTGGGTTAAGGAAGGCAGGATGTTTGATGGATGATGGATGTTTGATGGATAGATGTTTGATAGATGGATGGATGCATGGATGGTTGGATAAAGCGTGGACCTCAGTCAGTAAAGAATCCATCTGTCTGGGTTCAGCAAGGCAGGATGTTTGATGGATGGATGTTTGATGATGGATAGATGGATGTTTGATGGATGGATGGGTGGATGTATGGATAAAGCGTGGACCTCAGTCAGTAAAGAATCCATCTGTCTGGTTCAGGAAGGCAGGATGTTTGATGGATGGATGGATGTATGGATGTTTTATGGATGGATGGATGCATGGATGGATGGATAAAGCGTGGACCTCAGTCAGTAAAGAATCCATATGTCTGTTTTCAAGAAGGCAGGATGTTTGATGGATGGATGGATGATGTTTGATAGATGGATGCATGGATGGATGGATGGATGGATGGATGGATGCATGGATGGATGGATAAAGCGTGGACCTCAGTCAGTAAAGAATCTATCCGTCTGGGTTCAGCAAGGCTGGATGTTTGATGGATGGATGGATGTTTGATAGATGGATGGATGGATGTATGTATGGATGGATAAAGCATGAACCTCAGTCAGTAAAGAATCCATCTGTCTGGGTTCAGGAAGACAGGATGTTTGATAGATGGATGGATAGATGGATGGATGTTTGATGGATGGATGATGGATGGATGTTTGATGGATGGATGTTTGATGGATGATGTGTGGATGTTTGGATGGATGTTTGATGGATGATGTGTGGATGTTTGATGGATGGATGGATAAAGCGTGGACATCAGTCAGTAAAGAATCCATCTGTCTGGGTTCAGTAAGGCAGGATGTTTGATGGATGGATAGATGGATGTTTGATGGATGGATGGATGGATGGATGTTTGATGGATGGATGGATGGATAAAGCGTGGACCTCAGTCAGTAAAGAATCCATCTGTCTAGGTTCAGGAAGCCAGGATGTTTGATGGATGGATGATGGATGGATGTTTGATGGATGGATGGATGGATGTTTGATGGATGGATGGATGGATGTTTGATAGATGGATGGATAAAGCGTGGACCTCAGTCAGTAAAGAATCCATATGTCTGGGTTAAGGAAGGCAGGATGTTTGATGGATGATGGATGTTTGATGGATAGATGTTTGATAGATGGATGGATGCATGGATGGTTGGATAAAGCGTGGACCTCAGTCAGTAAAGAATCCATCTGTCTGGGTTCAGCAAGGCAGGATGTTTGATGGATGGATGTTTGATGATGGATAGATGGATGTTTGATGGATGGATGGGTGGATGTATGGATAAAGCGTGGACCTCAGTCAGTAAAGAATCCATCTGTCTGGTTCAGGAAGGCAGGATGTTTGATGGATGGATGGATGTATGGATGTTTTATGGATGGATGGATGCATGGATGGATGGATAAAGCGTGGACCTCAGTCAGTAAAGAATCCATATGTCTGTTTTCAAGAAGGCAGGATGTTTGATGGATGGATGGATGATGTTTGATAGATGGATGCATGGATGGATGGATGGATGGATGGATGGATGCATGGATGGATGGATAAAGCGTGGACCTCAGTCAGTAAAGAATCTATCCGTCTGGGTTCAGCAAGGCTGGATGTTTGATGGATGGATGGATGTTTGATAGATGGATGGATGGATGTATGTATGGATGGATAAAGCATGAACCTCAGTCAGTAAAGAATCCATCTGTCTGGGTTCAGGAAGACAGGATGTTTGATAGATGGATGGATAGATGGATGGATGTTTGATGGATGGATGATGGATGGATGTTTGATGGATGGATGTTTGATGGATGATGTGTGGATGTTTGGATGGATGTTTGATGGATGATGTGTGGATGTTTGATGGATGGATGGATAAAGCGTGGACATCAGTCAGTAAAGAATCCATCTGTCTGGGTTCAGTAAGGCAGGATGTTTGATGGATGGATAGATGGATGTTTGATGGATGGATGGATGGATGGATGTTTGATGGATGGATGGATGGATAAAGCGTGGACCTCAGTCAGTAAAGAATCCATCTGTCTGGTTTCAAGAAGGCAGGATGTTTGATAGATGGATGGATAGATAGATGGATGGATGTTTGATGGATGAATGATGGATGGATGTTTGATGGATGGATGGATGGATGGATGGATGTTTGATGGATGGATGGATAAAGTGTGGACCTCAGTCAGTAAAGAATCCATATGTCTGGGTTCAGGAAGGCAGGATGTTTGATGATGGATGGATGATGTTTGATGGATGGATGGATGGATGGATGTGTGGATGTTTGATGGATGGATGGATGTATGGATGGATAAAGCGTGGACCTCAGTCAGTAAATAATCCATCTGTCTGGGTTCAGTAAGGCAGGATGTTTGATGGATGGATGGATGTTTGATGGATGGATATATGTTTGATGGATGGATGGATGTTTGATGGATGGATGGATGGATGTTTGATGGATGGATGGATGTTTGATAGATGGATGGATGGATAAAGCTTGGACCTCAGTCAGTAAAGAATCCATATGTCTGGGTTTAGGAAGGTAGGATGTTTGATGGATGATGGATGGATGGATGTTTGATGGATGGATGTTTGATGGATGGATGAATGCATGGATGGATGGATAAAGCGTGGACCTCAGTCAGTAAAGAATCCATATGTCTGGGTTCAGGAAGGCAGGATGTTTGATGATGGATGGATGATGTTTGATGGATGGATGGATGGATGGATGTGTGGATGTTTGATGGATGGATGGATGTATGGATGGATAAAGCGTGGACCTCAGTCAGTAAATAATCCATCTGTCTGGGTTCAGTAAGGCAGGATGTTTGATGGATGGATGGATGTTTGATGGATGGATATATGTTTGATGGATGGATGGATGTTTGATGGATGGATGGATGGATGTTTGATGGATGGATGGATGTTTGATAGATGGATGGATGGATAAAGCTTGGACCTCAGTCAGTAAAGAATCCATATGTCTGGGTTTAGGAAGGTAGGATGTTTGATGGATGATGGATGGATGGATGTTTGATGGATGGATGTTTGATGGATGGATGAATGCATGGATGGATGGATAAAGCGTGGACCTCAGTCAGTAAAGAATCCATATGTCTGGGTTCAGGAAGGCAGGATGTTTGATGATGGATGGATGATGTTTGATGGATGGATGGATGGATGGATGTGTGGATGTTTGATGGATGGATGGATGTATGGATGGATAAAGCGTGGACCTCAGTCAGTAAATAATCCATCTGTCTGGGTTCAGTAAGGCAGGATGTTTGATGGATGGATGGATGTTTGATGGATGGATATATGTTTGATGGATGGATGGATGTTTGATGGATGGATGGATGGATGTTTGATGGATGGATGGATGTTTGATAGATGGATGGATGGATAAAGCTTGGACCTCAGTCAGTAAAGAATCCATATGTCTGGGTTTAGGAAGGTAGGATGTTTGATGGATGATGGATGGATGGATGTTTGATGGATGGATGTTTGATGGATGGATGAATGCATGGATGGATGGATAAAGCGTGGACCTCAGTCAGTAAAGAATCCATCTGTCTGTTTTCAGGAAGGCGGGATGTTTGACTCACCAAATACCAAATGACCTCTTGGACTAGCTGAAAACCTGTACATGTAAAAATATGAAAAAGTTAAAAAACAATTCTCAAGTTTATACAATACACTTATACAGTATTCTGTATTATTCAGTATTCAGTATTCCAACAACAGTATTCTTATACCTACATAAAACTGCAGTCAACGTGATGACGTAACGAGGCTGCAACGTGATGACGTGATGACGTAACGACGCAGTTCGTCCGTCTGCTCACTGCTCAGAGGTAAAAAAAAAAAAAAAAGAGCAGATTTACCACAAAAATGACGTTGGAAACATTAAAACCCCTCTACCCTATTAACGCATGTTAAATTACAGCGTTAGTCACGCTGTTATTGTGACGTGACACGTTCACGGTAGTGACGCTAACGCGACGTGCGTTTAATTTTGTCTTCGTCGCGTTAAGACTCTAAATAACCACTAAAAACATCCACAAGTGATGCATATATAGTATCGCTGATTTATATAAATGTCTATAAAAGTTTTCAACAGCGTTGAAAGGTTGTCACGCTTCTGAAGTGAAGTTACGTTACATGCTAACGCTAGCCGCAGCTAGTTTGAGCTGCGTCTTTCTTCACGCACTCAAAACTCATGCACAGATACTTCCTAATTTATCTAAATGTTGATAAAGTTTTCTACAGTCTTCACAGTTTGTGACGCTGCGGTTAAAGTCACGTTACTACTGGATTAGGTTAACATTTCCTTGAGATGATGTCATCAAAAGCAACAAAAAAATTTTTTTAATTCTTACCTGAATGAAGTCAATACACTCTGACACTCTGTCCACCTACCGCTGCAAAATTTTATTTAAATCGCTCTC
Source organism: Garcialebias charrua (assembly GCA_038048925.1). NCBI lineage: Eukaryota > Metazoa > Chordata > Actinopteri > Cyprinodontiformes > Rivulidae > Garcialebias > Garcialebias charrua. The sequence goes on along the minus strand of JBBPBX010036710.1, from coordinate 22,855 downwards.
CAAAAATAATCTCCGCTCACCTACATGCACTCAACACACGACGCCATAACTCTGCACGTGTAAGCTCAAGGGGCTTTAACTTTTAAAAACTCGGTCACCTGAGGCCCCGCCCTGAGCCCCCGCCCACTACAGGGTCTCCACATCACGAGAGGAGGGGCGGCGTTGGAGTTTCGCGCGGTCTCCACATCACGAGAGGAGGGGCGTTGCAGTTTGGCGCCATGTGTGTCAGTGAGCCACACACACGGCTTCAATAAATGCAACCGATACACAAAAACATACACACCACACACAAATACCCTGGGAGGTGCGTAGCCAGCCAATTTTATAAATGTAAATAACTTTTTATTAAAACAATTTTAAGTGTTAAAGCACACTCCAACTCATCCAGGCAGCCTATTAGCCACAAGTTACGCTGATATTGATGAGAAAAAACAATGTTTACATATTAATATATTTGGATACAATCTGTGTTTTATCCAGACATTGGCAAAGGCTGGCTAATACCAAATGTCCCGATAATGTCGGTACGTAGTCTGGCGCATAGGCGGGCCAATACGCTTGCACCAACGCACACACACACACACACACACACACACACACACACACACACACACACACACACACACACACACACACACACACACACACACACACACACACACACACACACACACGCACACACACACACACACACCACACACACACACACACACACACACACATACACACACACATGCACACATGCATGCACATAAACCCACTTTCTCACTATTCTCTTTACTTCACAAGGAAACTGTGAGAAAGCAGGTGTTTATACAACTTTTGACGGGAACCTTTTCTGTTCCCGTGGGAAAACTCCACCCACACAAATCTTCATGACTCATTTGTCTTGATTTTAATGAGCGGGTCAATTTGACCCAGAACAGTAAATGTGTCTCAAGTTCAATTATAAAGATCACCCTTTGAAAAAAATAAAATAAAATGTAACATAATTTTTTTTACAAAAATCAATTTCAAGGATAATTATTGTTTTTTTGTGTGTAGGTTTTTTCAGCAAACATAAAAAATGTAAATCACATTGTTTATGTCCAAATGAGTTAGTCGTCATTATCCTTTATTTATGAGAAATAAAAAAAACATCATTGCACAAATATTGACTGACATGGTTAGTATTGGAGTTAATAATCAGATACAAAAAGGTTTTGGAGGATTTTTTGGGTTTCTGACACTATTACATGATTAAACACTCCCCGGGTCAAATTGACCCACGAACATTATTGCTGTACCTCAGAAACAAACATAACAGGAGGGTTAACATTTAGATGTTTTTCTCCTTTATTATTAACCTCACGCAGACTCTTCCACTGGTACATTTTCATCTTTAAATCACTTCTTGGTCTGCTGCCTTCATACATCTCCTCCTACATGTCTTTGCGTGAGTGCAGCTACAGCGTGCGCTCTCAGGACATGATTACCTGCAGTGTTCCGTCAGTGAGGACTGAACTTGGAAAAAGGGCCTTCTCCTACTCTGCTCCTGCTTCATGGAATATCTTACAAAAAGATCTGAAGCTCTCGACCTTGACTTCTCTAAATGGTTTTAAGAATCTGTTGGAATCCTGGCAAAAACCAATGCAGATTTGTTCCTGTCTTTGATTTTATACATCTACCTTATAATGTTTTGCTAGTTTTTTGATACTTTGTTAAAAAAAAAAAAGTATTTCTCTCTTTTGTTTTTCTCTCTTTTGTTTTTCTATTGTTCATTGTTTAAGGAAATTCTACCATTGCTGTTCATCATTCTTTAGTTTTAGCAGGTCGCTTTCGTAAATGAGCCCACGAGGCTCAATAAGATTTACCTGACTAAATAAAGGTTGAATGAATGAATGAAAAATTATCTGAAGCACCTGTTCTACCGAGAAAATATGTCAAAGATTATTCTGTGGTGAGAGCACTCACCAGTGTTGCCAGGTGAGAAATGTAGGATTATCGTACTAGACATAAAATTATCGTATTTTGAGGGAAATTATTGTATACCCACCATAACCAAAATAACAAGTATTCACCATAGTCACTCTATTGTTGAATAGCATCTAACAGGCACTCACAGCTTTGTGGCGTCAGTACGGGTGGGAACCATGGACGTTAATACGTATTAATATCTGTGGTGGGAACTAATGAGCCCCCCCATTCTTCTTGTTTTGTTTTATGGCGGTTGGCAGACCAACTTTAAAGAGCGACTAAACCCAAAATTACCTTTTTTTTAGCTGATAAACTCCCTAGAATGTGTTTAAAAAGTTTCAGAGCACTATTTCTGTGTAAATTTTCATGTATTTGTGCGTATTAGTTAAAATCGGCAATATTTGGTCTAAAAACGTGTTCACGGTAGCCCTATGGGTTGAACAGAGGTTATTGCACGTTAATTTTACTATTAGCTCAAATGCTCTGTTGTGACATGTCTGCTCCGTTGTGACGTCACATCGTCTCCTGCCTTAATATAAAACTGGAGCCACTCCCCCGAGAAGGTCACTCCCCCTCCAGAGTTCAGGGGTTGGATTAGCGATTAGCAACATAGCATTAGCATTGATGAGTGAAGCTGTTCCAAGAATAGCTCTTCAAACTGATGTTCACCCACCCTTACACCATCAGGGTACAATCCGTTTGGAGGTGAGTACCATTTTACACCTTTCATTCCATAATTTATCTTTTGAGTATATGACGTGTTTCTTCATGTGCTGTGTTTGCGACCTGCAGCTTTGCTTCGGTGTGGCCCCACAAGGTCGTGGCGTTTTCATCTGTTGCTGATCAACGTTAGTTTGTGTTGTAGTTGTGTTTAAATGCTCTGTTCCCCCCTGAGAATCTGTTCCCCCTGTGTCGGGATCCGACCGTGAGGCGCATCTGAGTTCTGAAACGAGTCCACACTATCGTGTCACAGTTATAGCTCATTTTAATCGACAGCTCCTGGTGATAAATAAATAAATATAAAACCTCCACTAAATAAATAAACCTGGTCTAGAGTGTGGGGTGTAGACTACTGTACAGGTTTTTTATTTATTTATCTCCGACAGAATCTAGTCTGACAAATACAAAGTATCAGCCACCAACACATCATATATAGCCTATTTATAATTTTTATTACTAATATAGAAGGCTGGAAGCAGCTGATAGAGGACAAGAAAACTTCCTGCAAAGATAAGTGTAGGCTTTGTGGTAGGCTAAATCTCATTCAAATTAAAAATATGACTGGAGAAAAATTATTTCTAGCTGCTATTTTTTGATAGTTAATGTCTGGGTTTTTGTTGTTGTTGTTTTTTCATTATTTGAGAGAAAGGGTGCGCGCTCCCGACACAGGGGGAACAGATTCTCACGGGGGAACAGAAATTCGCACAGCACCTGCGTTCTTTTGTTGCAAATAATGTTGTGGATCAAGGTATTTGTAAAATAATAATAATAATCTGTGCAGCAGTATTTATTTTGCACTGGGTCATCTGTTTGACAGATCAACAAAGTGATAGAACAGTAATGTTTCTCAAGTATGTTTTTTTGTAAGGTGATTAAAAATGTGTTGTTGTTTTTTAGCTCCATATGAGGCGTTCCACATCCAGGGAATCTGAGCCGTGCAGCAGTCCCAAACACTCGAGACCACCTTCAGGATGCTCCACCCGCAGGATGGTCCACCTGCCATCCACAAACAAACACCAAGGTCTCAGCTGCACCCAACATTGTCGTGGATGGAGGTCTCAAGAGATGACGCAGCTCTGGCCGAGACTCTGCATCATCTTCCGCTGAATTTGAAATACATGTCACACATTTGGCACTTCGCATCTGGTTCTGTGAACTTCTTTTAGAATAGGATACCCTTTATGTAAATTACTATGTACTTGTGTTAAATTATTATTTATGTTTTCTTCTAACCCTGTGCGGACTGGGCACCTGGGTGGTCTGTAACACAGGTGTACACACCCACCTGTTCACATCTGGCCATAACCTATGTCAGAAAGGGATTTTTTTATAAGTCATAAATTCAAGTACAGGAAACTTTTAAATTTTAACGTTTAAAAATGTATGCTTCCTATAACTTTTTTAATAATGTACAATTTGGATTACTCTAATTGATTATTGCACTTTGTTTCTTTTGTTTTACAATATTTAATATTTGCACACCTGAAACAATTATAATTTATATTAAATTTAAACATTACTTTGTAAAAATTGCTGATGTAAACATGTTTATTAAATGTTTGTTTAAATTATGCATGCATCTGAGAGAAATGCAATTTCAATCCTGTGTATGTTCTGTACATATTGCAGTTTGGACAATAAAGTTGACTTTTAAATTTGACTTTGATGTATGACTTGGAAATGTATTTATCAATACAGAGGTCTGTAAAGAAAGAAATTGATTACAAAAACTAGTTGTTTATGATTCATTTTATTAACAGTAAGTTAATTCAAAACAACAAAAGTTTCTGTGTCGTGTCACGGGACACCACCTCCAGCTCGTCTGTATGGATGCAGTGGACAGAAGAGAAAGTAGTCCCAACCACCTTCAAGATGCTGCACCTGCCAGCCAGAAACAAACACCAGGGTCTCAGCTGTACCAACACACGGGCGGCCGTGGTGTAGTGGTAATGGCAGTCGTCTCCCGATCGGAAAGTTGGCAGTTCGACTCCCGGGACCCGCACCATGTGTCGTTGTGTCCTTGGGCAAGACACTTAATTCTGAGTTGCTCCCGGTAGGACTGGAAAGCACCTTGCATGGTAGTCTGCCGCCACCGGTTTATGAATGTGTGTAGCATTCAATATATGTGTAGCACTTTGAGATTTTCAGTAATGAAAAGTGCGTTATAAATTGAATTAATTATTATTATTATTATTATTATTGTCGTGGATGCAGGTCTCAGGAGAAGCAGCAGCTCTGGCCGAGACGGCATCATCATGGGGTCGTCTTACTCTTCGTGGCTGCTGCATGGGTGCTTGAGTCATCACAGTTCTCTGAAAAAAACATTTGAAAGGATACAGTATTGTTAAATTCATTGCAATTTGTTTGGTTTGCATTGAAAAAATATAATTTCTCATAAATCTTACCAGCTGTGCTCAGTTTTGATTAGCTGACACATAGCTTAAACATATACTGTATGCACGTCCTAACAAATATATCATACAAGCTTATAGAATGTTTCTAAACACGGATCTTTGGAAAACAAATAAAATATTTTACCACTGTTTAGTGCTCATTTATAGTCAATTCAAAAAACAACGTGTGTTCAGTTCTAGGTTGCATATTAAAATTAAGCCAAAACGTCAAAAAAACGAGGGTAGATGAAATCAATATTTTAAAATAAAATATATTATGAAACGTTACTTTTGTAATGTGCTAAGTAATAAGATGTGGTGAATTAAAGTCACTGCAGCTGGACTACAACTCCGTTGTGATCCAAACAAAGACAAAAACACAACCGTACACCTCATGCCATGCAGCTAAACACAGGTTTTTCATGTGTTCAGTGTTCAGAAGCATACGCTTAAGCTGTGTGTGATTAAATACACGCAACAACATTTTAGAACTGTTATTTTAGTACAAGTTTAGGCATTTACTTACTGAAGACGCGACTATCCGCCATTTTGAAATCTAAACTTGGGGAGGGGTGAGAGTTCACCACTAGAGGGGGCGTGAACACAGGACAACCCACAACCTCCTCCCCTGCTTGACTCTCTACACGCCCATTTTGAGAGAAATTTTGAAAATGGCCTGGGGGAGGAGTTACCGTCTCAACCTGGGTTCAGTCTCACTTTAAGGTGCATTACCACCACCCATTGAGCTGGAGTGTGGACAGGAGATAGAAAAAAAAACTAATTCTGTAAAATTAATAACTCAGCTAAATTATCTCTATTAAGTTTGTATTTTTCAAGAAAATAATAACTTGATCTTTAACTTTACTGATATAACTACTAAAAACATCCCTAATTGTAAATTTAATCTTCATTTTATTTATTTATTTTTGGAAATGTATTATTTCTGTTTCATACACTGGACATTCAATAAATACATGTTGAACCGTTTCAGGGAGATCACTGGTGCACATGTCACGTAGTCCCGTTGCATGGTTTCCATTTATTTTAAGAGATTTATTAAGGCCTGTGTGTCCTATTCTAATGCGAGTAAGTTCCTGTTTCTTCCTGCTTTCCTTGTATATCCTACCTATTTCTGGATGTTGTGTAAATGTCTTCCTGTATCAGTAATGTCCCAGTTTTCCTGCCATATTTTCTTAATATATTTATTTATTATCATTTAACATTCAACTTTAAATAAATGTGCACTCGTTTTCATCACTTCACACGGCTCTGCTTCTTCTTATTTTCCCACTGGGGAGGGCGCAGCGGACTATTCAGCAAATCATGGCCGTTGTTCTGAGGCAAACGCATGCACGTCGCTCTTAGGTCACATTTAGAAATGCACAATTGGCTGGAATTTCCAGATGCCTTCAGGGGTCACAAAAAAAACTCAGACCGTCAGTTGCGACTGGCAACAGATTACAACTACACGTTCATGGAGCAGTCAAATTATCGTATTTTTGGCCTTTTTCGGTATTATTGATCGTACATCGTACAGAGGGTAAAATTGTCGTACAAATACGATAATTATTGTACACCTGGCAACACTGGCACTCACTACCTTCTTCTTCTTTTTTATGGCAGTTGGCAAGCAACGTTTCGATGTGCATTACCGCCATCTACTGGAATGGAGTGTGGATCAGGATGCTAAATAAATATTACACTAT
>JBBPBX010036710.1:0-15926 GCA_038048925.1 Garcialebias charrua | reverse complement strand
ATATATTCTCTCGATTATTTTTGTTTTCTTAATGTAGCTCAACAAAAAATCTATATATTCAGAGGTGGAAAGTTTATCCAAAAGGTCTTGTATATTCAATTGTAATTTATTGTCCTGTAGTGTGCCAGTTTCCTTCTTTCAACTGAATATTTGGGACAGAACAATAAAACATGTTTCACGGTCTCTTCTTGAAAACAAAAGTTGCATATTCCTGTAGGATGTTTTCCCATTTTAAATAATGTACTGTTTAATCGTGTATGGCCAAAACGTAATCTATATATCTCTGTTTCTTCCTTTATACTTCGTCATGTTTTCCTCATTATACCAACTTTACTTTGAATGTTATAAAGCCACCTGCCAGTTCTTTCTTCTTCCCACTGTTTCTGCCATCCTTCCTTGACTTTTTGTTTAATAACCGATTTGATTTCTCCTTTACTGAATGATACCAATATATCAATGTAAATACTTTTTGTTGCTTGTTTTGCATATTTATCTGCCAACTCATTTCCTTTAATTCCTATATGTGACTGTATCCATATAAACGTAACTAATAAACCCATTGCTTGAATTCTATAAATTAATAGTTGAATTTCTAATAAAAAGTCAGGTCTGCTGTCTGAATGATTATTATTCAATGAATATAATGAAGAACTTGAATCAGAACATATTACACTTCTTAATGGTCGAACTTCCTCGATCCATCCCAGAGCTAAAATGATTTCCATCATCTCTCCTGCACTCACTACCTCACGTGCTGCATGTATCATATACAGTACGATGAACATCAGATGTCTCACTCTGCTTGGGATTCAAACCCAAAATATTCAAACAGATTTCAGCATGAATTTACTTAAACTAATGATTAACCATGGACTTATTTATTTCCTCATTTACATAACTTACTCAAGGCATGAACTTATTACCGTCTTTAAACCAGTCTTCCTGGTGGACCAGTGGCAAATCTGAAAGTTATGCACCATAACTCATGTTCCCTGAAGGAAGGGAACGAGGTGCAACATACTTGCTATGGGAATTGCGCCCCCGCGTGATTACATGAAGGAATACAATCACGCCTTTTAGGGCTGGGGGCGTCACCCCACGTCAGAGGTACCGCCTTTCAGGTACTTAAGCGACTGACGCCCCTCCATCTTTCTCAGAAATTGCACTTCACCGAGCTTTCAGCATTGAAAAGGGCCAGCTATGTTGCACCTCGTTCCCTTCCTTCAGGGAACATGAGTTATGGTGCATAACTTTCAGTTCCCTTTCAGTTCGGTCTCTCAGTGCAACATACTTGCTATGTGAACGTAATTCATTCACGCCCTTGAAATGCTCAGCAAAATGCATGTGAGAACCTCCATCCTAAGGGACGGGCATCTCTTACTACAAGGAATGCAGAGAGCAGATGCCAAGAGGAAAAAGGCCAAATGTGAGAGACATTCACATGATGTCTCACATGGCCATTTATATATATAGCACTAACTAGAAACAGCCCAAGCGTGCTCCAGTAGCGTGAGTACTCATCGACTCCTGTTTCCCTTTGAGCAGGAGGAGCAATGTTTTCCTCTTTTGTTGTTGTTGGTTTTTTTACTGCCCGACTGACAAGTGGAGCCCATCCTGATGTTGGAGATCAGTCAAGGAGAGGGGAAACCTTTCCATTATACGTCTTCCAGGCAAAAAACATAAACATCAAGGGATACCCTTATGAATGTTATTGCTGCTTGTGTCGAGACAAAGCAACCAAAGCATTAGGCTTTCAGCCAGTACCTCTCAGAGGCCAGGCTGAGAGTTGCCACAGCCCTGGACGTGGGTGTAGAAGTTTTCCACGTGCCTTAGTCAATAGGTCCCTATGAGGAGGCAATTGCCATGGTGTTCCTGACAACATTGAGATCAACTCCGGAAACCACAGTTTCTGTGGCCATCTTGGAGCTATGAGGATCAAGGAGAGGGCTCCCCGTCTTACCCGTTCCAATGTCGCCCCGATCAGAGGGACAGGTGGAAAGGCGTAGTAGAGCACTCCTGCTGGCCAATCATGTGCCAGAGCGTCTATCCCCAACGGAGCATCTGTCTCCTTCAGGGAGAAATAGAGGTCACAGTGTGAGCTAGCTCTGCAGGCGAACAGGTCCACAGAGGCTCTGCCGAAACGGGACCATACCTGTTCCACAATCCATGGGTTCAGGCTCCATTCCGACGCCAAAAGAGGCCTTCTTGAAAGGGCATCTGCTCCATAATTCAGATCACCAGGGACATGAGTCGTCCTAAGTGACAGAATTCTTGGAGCACACCACGTGAGCATCCTCCGTGTCAGATCGAGGAGGGCCCGGGACCTCGTCCCTCCTTCTCTGTTGATGAAGGACACCATGGTCCTGTTATCTGATTTTACCAGGATATGATGCCCGGCAACCAGACCTTTACTGAAGAAGTATTTTAATGACAGGAATACGGCCAGCAATTCCAGGAAGTTAATATGTAATTTGGCTTCCTGCTCGTTCCAAAGGCTGCGGGCGTTCTGGTTTCTGCAGATCGCTCCCCATACTGTTTTTGAGGCGTCCGTCGTGATGACTACACGGGACGACACCCTTCCCAGTGAGACCCCTTCCGTGAAAACGGACAGATCTCTCCAAGGTTCCAAGGCCTTTAGACACTCTGGGTCTATCTTAACCGTTTCTGCTTGTTTAGGCAGAGCGGGTTGTATTTGTTGGTTAAACCATACCAGTATGGCCCGCATTTTCAATAATGCACGTGGCACACAAGGAATGGCTGCCGCCAAGAGGCCCAACAGGCATTTGCACGTTTTCACAGGGACCCGTTGGTCCAGTTTAAATCTTCTCAGGCACTGGCGAATGGAGGAAACTCTTTCCTTCGAGAGCCATGCCCTGTATTGGACAGTGTCAATCTGTACACCCAGAAATACGGTAACCCATGACGGAGTCAGATCGCTTTTCTGTAGGTTTATGACAAAACCGAGAGACTCCAGGTGAGAGATCACCTTAAGGGAGTGTGACAGTGCCTGCTTTCTGCTTTCAGCCAGAATTAGCAGGTCGTCCAGGTAATTCAAGACCCTGAGTCCTTGATTCCAAAGAGGGGTAAGGGCTGCATCCAGACATTTAGTAAATGTACAGTAGTCTTTAAACTGAAGTGTAAGGCTTTGAATTCATAAGCGTTACCTTTGAATGCAAAACGGAGGAACTTTCTGTGTCTCCTCCACACGCCTATATGGAAATAGGCATCTTTCAAATCCATTGTACATGCGTAGTCTCCTGGTCTCACAGACTGGAGAACTTGCCGTAGTGTAAGCATCCTGAACTTGAAAGTTTTAATTATTTTGTTGAGAGTCCTGAGATCCAGAATTGGTCTCATGGAATGGTCCTTTTTAGGCACAAGGAAGTACTTGCTATAGTGTCCGGAGCGTAGTTTGCGTCCTAAGACCAAACTAATCACTCCCTTTTTCAGCATCATTGAAACTTCCTCCCTTAGCACGTGCGCACGTGCAGGGTTGATCTTAGATTGCAACATCCCTGAGAAACGGGGCGGTCTCTTTGAGAACTACAACTTGAGCCCGTGACGTATTGTTGTCATGACCCAATCATTTGTGTAGTGATATAGGCCTCTGTCTTGACCTTCAAGTACACCTCTCCACATCTCTCTGAAACTCTAAGGGTTACACCTTCTTGAAGCCCTCAAGGAGACAGATGGACACTTATATATTTTTACAATTATTATGAATTAATGGACACTAATTAATCAGATTGAACTTTCTCTTTAATGTGTGTTAATTCAGAATTGATCTACAGTATATTTTTGTCATTATTAATGATGATCTGTTACTTTCATGAGCTATGACCTTCTGCTGGTTTTATTTCTGCAAAATAAGCAGACTCTGTCGCTAAGGCAGAAGTCAGGGTAAGAGCTGTTCTCTCCCTTCTCTTGTGTTGTCTATGAAGTTAGCCATAACATTTTTCTGTGCTCACAAGCAGGCCACCTGGCTGTTTATGTAAACAGTTTTCCTGCTGTCCGTCAAGAGTCTTTTCTGCCTATGGGATCATACTTCCATCTTTTATTTTGTTAACCAGCCTGTAGCCGTTGAGGAGGTGGGGAGACCCCACCTCCCCCATATAATGGGCACTTCCTATTTGGAAGTTAGTGTTTCGAGGAGTACGAACTGTCAACCTGCTCTCTCCTCTGGGGAAAGCTGGAGTCGGCCCGGTCATATGTCAACGACCCACGTCTCAGCTGGAGTTACAGTAAAGCTTACTGTAATTCACTCACTCATCTTCTGGAAGAATTTGTTTTCTGAAGTTTTACTTTGAAAGCTCAGCCAGTAGCTGGCTCTGTTCCTGCCGGGAGAAGCGGTTCTTCTCACTCGTCTGAATCAGCTCACACGCGCGGAGGTCATCTGGACGTGAACGGGACAACACAGTCCTTTAATGTCCACAAACTTCAACTCTTATCTCCAAGACGTATCGTCAACAGGTAACGAGGCGTTGATTGTGTCCTGAACGTGTGGGAAGCCCAGCTGAACCGTATGGGAAGGTGCTACTCTGGTTGTTTCAAATAATTAATTTCAGTTAACTTAGCTTTCATCTTCTTCCTCCTATTTCTTATTTTTCATAAGTATTTAATATGTTTGTTTTCATCATGGTAAACTTTAAGTAATGTGCCAACAGAAAGGTCCAACTGTCTGTTTGTTTTAATTTGAATTCTTGTCAACGTAGTTATTAAATCAGAGCTAATATCGATACAAATGTTTAATGTAATTCTTGTGATAGTTTCAATAAAAGGTCTATTTTTTGGTAGACCAATATAAGTTGAGTCTAAGCGTGAAATTACATTTCTGGCTAATCACATCGTTAGATTTGTTGATTTATTCTGAAAAAGTTGAGACCCCGTGAACTTGGTGGCAAGTTTGTGCAGATAAAAGTCTGCTCATACCTGCACGTCTAAACTATAGGTAAGTCAGTAAACTGACTAATAACTCCTATATTGTTACATATTGGTGGCCGCGTACGGGTCTGCTGAAAGATTAAATTGATAAGTTGTTTTTGTAGCTTATTTTTGTTAACGGTGTTTGTTGGCATTAGTTTGCATCCTGGTTTTGGGCTTATAAGAATAGTTTTGGCTGGTGAGTGTCCGGGAGTTGCTAATTGTGGCATTGTCTGGATTATTTTCCCGTTAGAATTATTTTTCATTCACATTTGAGCGTATGCTTGGAGCGGGTGCGTGATAAATGTTTTGTCTGTGCTTGTGAGACGTTTCATTACGTGTCACGAGGCTGCATGCATCTTTCATTGTTGTGACCGCCGAGTCACGATCCTGTTTCATTCTATTACATCTGCGATTTATTGTTGAAGGTCTGTTTCACACATTTGCTGCTCCATTTTACCTAATCTGTTACAACGTGTTGTTTGCCGAGGTTCGGGAAAACCCACTCCGCTGGGACCGGATGTATTCCGGTTCCGTTTGACGTAAAGTCCGTTGTTGTACACAGTTAGAGTGCTGCCTCCCCTGGGGGCGTGAGGGTTAGCTTGGTTGTGTTTCAGCTCATTGACAGTATTTTCTGCGGTGTAAAAATACGTTTATTTTGTGGAAGAGAGTCCAGTACTTTGAGCCGAGCTATAATGCTAAACGGTACCGAGACAAGATGGCTGCTTAAAACGCTGTGATTGGTCCATTGTGTGTTGTGTTCAAAGAACGTTGGTTTCTGTAGACTCTGGTTGTCAGTTTCATTTTTGCACACATTTCTGACGGTTTATTTGTGTTGTTTAAGTTCTATGCACGTGATATCGTCGAAGACTGGCTTTACCGCGGTGTTTTGCGATATTTATGACTGTTTTAGAATGTTGAAAAGACCGTTCCACGCTTTTGTTCGACCGACCGCAGGTCCGTGAACACACCGCTCGAACGGCACGTCACTAGTGGGTGGCGTTAGGTTTGGAAGACACAATTTCCCATGAACACTTGGGTTTTAGAACTACAGTTCTGTCTTCGCTGTGATTGGTCGATTACGCTGTATGTGTTGACGCATGCGCAGTGGGTGAAGCCCCGCTCCTCGTCAACTTTCACTTCACAGCTGCTTGTCCCAGACGAGTTTCCGTGCTTGTTTGTCCATTACTGTCTTTGAAAAGACTGTTTAATCGCGGTGTTTTTGAGATTTTAGTGGGTGGACAGAGCCGGTTGCTCTGAAAAACTGCCGATCGCCATGTGACCAGGTCACGTGACACCGATTTTGCCGGTTTTATGAGGACCGACCTTATTTCTTTTAAACGCAGTTTAAAAGGTTTCACAGTTCAACCGATTTTGCTCACATGATTTCGTTTTTGTGAGCCTGGGTTCTAGAGCTTATCACGTTACGCTTTAGATCTGTCTGATTGATGCTTTTCATCCGTGTTGGATGTCTGTGTGGGCTGAAAGCTACGGCTGCGCTCACTGGTGATAACAGCGCCTCTATAGCGGTCAGATAGAGAAATTACAGTCGCTGTGATAAACTCACTTCCAGCGCTGTGACCCCTGCTGGTTACATTAGAAGACGCAGTCTTCCTGTAATGTGTACATGTTAAATGTTCCTGTTTTAAACGGGAAACATTTTGAGAATATTGTACTCACAGCACACTTTAATTTGATTTTCACATATAATCAAATGTTGATGGCAGGACAGTTACACAGATTTAATACAGACATGTCTGTTGTTGATAAAATTTGACACTTTTATCATTGATTCTGTGCAAAACAAACTGTCTGTTTTTATTTTTATTTTAAACTGCAAGTTTAAAATATCACACATGAGGCTTCTTTTGTCTTGGTTTTTCACAAAAAATCTCAAAACGACAGCCGTTTTTGTTTGACCTTGTCACAGGTCGACAAATTACTAAACATCACTGACTTTTATTTCATTTAACATCTTGGATGTTTTCTGAGCAGCTCATACACTTTGCATATTTGCAAGCTGCGATATGAGACCCACTTTACTTGGTTTTTCGCAGAACATCAGTACACAGATGGACGTTCAAACAGGTGAACCACCTGAGGGGGGCTCCTCTCCTATCTATCCTAGATGGATGGATGGGGGCCTTGGGATTCCTGCCCGTGCTCCCCGCATTTTGGGGGAATCTGCCTCATCGTATGCTAATTACTTAGCTGCTAGGAACGTCCGTCAGGATAAGTGGGAAAATCCCCTGTCATTCTACGACAGGCTAATCTCGGTCTACTCCGGGGGAAAAACTATTCCTGGATTAGAGGAAAATATGGAGTTTAAACGTCTTTTCATTATGAATCTTATGCCTTTTCAAATGAAATGTGTTCATTTCAAGGTTGATTGCAAAAAAGATTCCATGGAAGTGATAAGACAATATGCTGCGTCAGTTTTTGAGGCCGAAATACAACCTAGGATACCATCAGAGGGTTGTACAGGTCAAAAGGTCACATCCCACTCGCAGGAAGTAGTAGAGGTTCCCTCTCCTTCAAAGTGCGAGAGGTCACAGGTTTTTCATAATAACATACATCAGCATGGTGCTACGAGCTGTAGGAGTTCTGAACCCCCTGCACCTCAGGTTGAAAACCTTGAGAGGAGCAGAGAACCACACAAGGTGGGTGTTCGCTCTCTAGATGAACCAAGATGGTTCAGATCGAACCAAAAGAGTTCTCACCTAGGTCTCACAGTGGGTGAACTTCGAGAGAAGTTGATGTCTGGGAACCGTGACCCTTTGAAAAGTGGTCTGTCCCGACATGTGCCCCCGAGAAGCGACCCTCCTGCCCCTGCCCCTCGAGCTGCACAGCTCGAGACATGCAATGAGTCACACATGCTCCAGATTATGGAAACGGCGCCTCCGCGCGAGGACGTGACTGAGGTTGTGGTTTGTTTGTCAAATGATTTGAATGTTACAGTGGTTGACCAAGCTGAGACAACGTGTGACGTTGTCCTTGATGATAACACAAACAACGTTGTTCAACCTGACGAAGCGACGCGCAGCACTGCCTTTTGCTACAACTCAGTGCACACAGTTGACAACAACAACGTCGACACTGACATAGATGCTGACAGCAAACAAATTGCTGAAGATCCGCATCCTGAAGGTCATGAGGCAGACAGCCATCATGATGCTGACAGCTACGACGATTACGCAGACAGAGTTGAGCGTACACAGAGGTGTGTGCTTAAACCTAGAAGGTTTCTGTGTAAGTTTATGAGAATGGGGCGCGCTAAGAAAGCTTACCTGCCACTCAGACTGGAAGGGGTCTTCGCGCGTGAGGCACTCCTGGTTAGCGGCTCAGACGTGTCTGTCATGTCAGCCAAACTGTTTGAGGAGCTACGGACCGCCGCTAACGATGTTGACAGGCAAATACCCTTTGTGAAAGACACTTATGGTGATCAACTGGGCCTCGCAAAGACGAGAACAACCCTAATAGCCATGGTCCACATGCAGATTGGCGAGATGTCACTATACCACCCGGTATATGTGTCTGATCTAGACTCACTCCGGGCTCCATTTGTGGTTGGCCAAGATTTTATAAATCGCTTTGAAGCGATTATAAATTATGGCAATCAGACGATGTGGGCCACAGTGAGCAGTCCACTGCCATTCGTGGTACCTTACCAAGGTCAGGACACTGACTGTCTAACAACAGGTACCGCTGAGGTAATAAAGGATTCCCCAACCGAGACCACAAACCCGGTAAGTGATCCTTCATATACAGGTGAGACAGAGGAGACTCAACATTTGTACCAGACTCTGGCCCATCACGAGGACCTCCTCTGCGAGCTGACACCTTCAGCACTCCCTGACCACTTCCTACCATAGGTAGAAGAGGGTGTGGTGATCCAAGGGTCCCACACCGTTGACGCTGTACTGTCCTGTGGGACAGGTACCGTATTTTCTGGTGTATAGGTCGCACCTGTGTATAGGTCGCAGTGTCTAATATTTATCAATAAACTGGAAAAATCCGTAAATAGGTCGCACCGGTGTATAGGTCGCACCGGTGTATAGGTCGCACCTAGGTCGCACCTACATTTGTTAGCTGCCATTTTTGTAAGACTGTGTCTCACTTTAATTTTTGTCAATAAATTATTACAAATCAGCTTATTTCAAAATGTAAATACCACCAACATCATTAAAATTAAACTACAGACTCCTAAAAAAATGTTTGTTGGCTGCCTTTTTTGTAAGACTGTGTCTCACTTTAATTTTTGTTAATAAATGACAAATCAGTTGCAGCTGAAGGTGATCTGCTCAGAGTTGCAGCTGCTGTGGAAACCAGTGCAGGATAGCTGCAGCAATTTTATTATATTTTACTAGATTTTATCACTTGTTTTATTTTATTTATTTTTTAAGCAAGCCTAATCTGCATCCACATGATTTTATCTTTGATCTTAGTCGATATTATTATTGATTTTATTTGATTTTATCACTTGTTTCATTTTGATCTTTGCTTTGTTACACTTTGTAGCACTTTGAGATTTTTATTAATGAAAAGTGCATTATAAATGGAATTCATTATTATTATTATTATTATCTGGAGGTGGAGCTGACTGTGAGCTGAAATATGCAGCATCTGGAGGTGCAGCTGATTGAAATGCACTTTGACAGTTACAGCTACACCCAAATAAATCTGTAAATAAAGCAGAATACTGGTACAGGCCTCTTTAGCGATCATAGCGGCCGAAACTGGTACTGCACTTGCACTGCCCCCTGGTGGCCGAAACTGGTACTGCACCATTTTATGCAACAGGGAAAAAGGGCCATAACTCAGCCAAAAATTGGTCTAAAAATATGAAAAAAAATCCATAAATAGGTCGCACTGGTGTATAGGTCGCAGGCCTTGAAAAAACCATAAAAAGGTGCGACCTATACACCGGAAAATACGGTAATTCGGCAAACAGCCAAGCTTGCAGTGAAGTCTTGGTTAGAGGACATCTGAGTCCAGAAGGTGGCAGTCTACAACACGCTGACAGTCACTTGGACTCCATTGTTGCTGATTTTGAGGACCCCTCCTCAAACAAAAGGGGGGCAAACTCACACTTCCTACCACAGGTAGAGGACGGTGTAGAGATCCACGGATCACACACCGAGAACGCTGTGCTGTCCTCTGGGACAGATAATTCAGCCATCAGCCAAGCTTTCTATGAAACCTTGGTTCAAGAGCATTTGAATCTAGAACTACTCAGAGATGACATAGTTCTTACAGACTCAAAGAGCACCTCTTCATTCATGAAGTGGGAAGACATACATCACAACGACAGTGACACGCCTGCGACGGCGCCGACAGTTGTGACACACCTGCATTACGCAGAAAGAGGTAAACGTACAGAGGTACGTTGGCCGAAACCTATAAGGTTCCTGTACAAGGTTCCCCATAAACTGCGCGAACAGCTTAAACTAAACAAAGGCATCCTAACTCGTGCCCATGGACGGACGTCCACACCCGTGTGCTTGGTCCCTCATGACCACAGGGGGGTGATGTTAGGCCATGCCCATGTCGAGGACAAAGATTTCAATAACCCCACAAACGACAAAGAGCTCGCAAACTCACAGACTTCATGGGAAAACAAGGTCGTCCAAACACAGGATAGTAAATAAACTAAACAGTTTAAACTATTCTAGTTGCGAAAAGAAACCGCTCCAACTAGAACTTAGAAACGCTAAGCATAAGACCCACAACAAAAACTAACCTTAACAACCGTTTAAATCTGCAGGATTTAATTGACATCGGTTATAAAGCTAAGAACTGTTTTTCTTGTGTGTGACGTGGAATCTGACGACCGGAGTGAGTTTGACGTAGTGAAACGTTGTGTTTAGTTGCTTGATTGCTACTTTTGTGTTATTGAAGTTGTTATTGTTTTCTGAACACTCCCAGCCAAAAGAGGTTTTGATTGTTGATTAGTTGAAGACTTAAATGGATTTTAACTATGCCAACATGCTGTTCATTTTGTTAAAGATCTCAATCTTTGATGAGTCATAGTAGATTAATACTACTTAAGGTACTATAATCTACACTGATCTCCCAATCATTTATGTAGAACCGATGCGATCGTTTCTATTCTAGATCTATTCATTTTGATGAGTCTCGCCATAGACTTCAAAATTTTTAGGGATTACCAAATCTTGCGTCGTTCGTCTAAAAGACAACAGACATTTAGACCAAACTAGATTTCATTTTTTTTATTTTAGTTTAACCTAAACTAAATAATGAATGGAGGAATAGTTTGAATGAAGAGGCCTTCGTTACAGAAGCCCTCCACATTTCTATAGGTATAGATCCCTATTTCTGATTTTTACAGCATTGATCCACCCCTTAATTGGTAATTGTAGCTGATCTAATCCATGATAGCTTACATACCAGGTGCATATAGGTAAGGCTTAATGTAGAATCCCTATCATAAGCCCACCTAAAACCACATAATTGCATGACACATTGAACCAGGGTGGCACCGACTGGAAGCCATCCAGCCTGCAACCTTCGATGTGGGGACCTGCTGATCCAACGTTGGTCTTCAACCTTCATCCAAGGCCCGCCTCCTCTGCTTCAATCGAGGGATCCCCTCTACATGCTGATTAAAAACCATTGGTGCTGATGAAATCAATAACCCCATCGTTGTGGATTTACCGTTGTGGATTATAAGACTTTGTTTTCCAAGGGATCACAGACTCAGTTCTCCATGGGTTAACAGACTATGTTTTCCAAAGGATTAAAAGCTTGCCGCAATGGGATTACCTACGAACAGTATGGAATTTCCAAAAACATTATGGGAGTATATTTTTGAATTTTTTTTTTCCACTTACTGGATTACATAGAGGTCAGAGACATTCGGTGGTATCGTTTCGTGTTGGAACTCATCCCCAAGGACAGGCGATGACTTCCAAAAAGGGGGACTGTAGTGATATAGGCCTCTGTCTTGACCTTCAAGTACACCTCTCCACATCTCTCTGAAACTCTAAGGGTTACACCTTCTTGAAGCCCTCAAGGAGACAGATGGACACTTATATATTTTTACAATTATTATGAATTAATGGACACTAATTAATCAGATTGAACTTTCTCTTTAATGTGTGCCATCAAACATCCTACCTTCCTGAACCCAGACAGATGGATTTACTGACTGAGGTCCACACTTTATCCATCCATCCATCCATCAAACATCCATCCATCCATACATCCATGCATCAAACATCCATCCATCCATCTATCCATCAAACATCTCAAACATCCATCAAACATCCATCCATCCATCCATCAAACATCTATCCATCCATCAAACATCCATCCATCCATCAAACATCCTGCCTTGCTGAACCCAGACAGATGGATTCTTTACTGACTGAGGTCCATGCTTTATCCATCCATTCATCCATCCATCCATCCATCAAACATCCACACATCCATCCATCCATCCATGCATCCATCCATCAAACATCATCCATCCATCATCAAACATCCTGCCTTCCTGAACCCAGACATATGGATTCTTTATTGACTGAGGTCCACACTTTATCCATCCATCCATCAAACATCCATCCATCCATCCATCAAACATCCATCCATCATTCATCTATCAAACATCCATCCATCTATCTATCCATCCATCCATCAAACATCCATCCATCCATCCATGTATCCATCCATCAAATATCATCCATCTATCCATCAAACATCTTGCTTTCTTAAAAACATGATAAACTGAAATTGTGTGTGTGTTTGTGTGTGTGACTGTTTTGTGGTTTCTAAGGACAGTGTTTTGTCAGGACAGTAATGAACTGTAATCTGCTTGTCTGTTTATAGCATATGACAATGTCCATAAAAACCACAAAACAGTCACACACACAAACGCACACAATTTCAGTTGAACATGTTATATTTACATGTATATGTCTATCTGTACAGTATATGTATATGCATATACAGTATACATGTATATGCATATATGTATATACACTGTATATGAATATGCATATATGATATGCTTATATACATGTATATATGTATATTTGTGTGTATGTATATGACATAGATATCAATTTTATAAATAATGCAGGGATTGTTATGTATGACTTCAATATTATTAGTCACAGTTTTTAAATTTATAGTTTTCTTTCATTCAGCTAATTTTAATTTCATCTTAGTCCACCCATCATGAGAGGAGTTTTGTAAATACTATGTCCATCCATCTTTCCTTTATGTGAGATGGATACTTTGGCCAAAAACAATCATGTAATGTTTATTGGTTTACATGTGACAGCAGCTATCATCAAAATGTAGAATTTCCTCTAAATATAAGTATAAATGATCTGTTCCAGATGACGTGAACACGTCCAGAGTCAGGAGATCGCAGGTAGCCAGAAGAGCGATCAACTTCCATTAAACACGAGTACCAAGGTACATTTTAGTTCTTGTGTTCCTAAACAGATATACTTGCTACGTGTGGATTCATCAACCTTATTGTTCAATTGTGTGTGTATGGGAGTGTATTGTGGTTTTTTTATGGACAGTTGTTTGTTAGGACAGTCATACGCTAGCCTGGTTAAAACCAAACCCTGTCCTTCACTTTGCTTCGTACTAGGGTCTGGCATTCCTCCCATTGAAAACGATTTCTCCGGTCTATTTTTGACCGGACCAATCAGAGAACAGAAGGCGTAGTTTTGTTAGCTTAGCCTGGCAAGGTCCAGGCTATTCAGATAAAAAGCTCAGAAACCACTTGGTGGATATTTTTTCTGCTACCAGTGTGTAATTATATGGCTCTAATTTACTGACTGTTGGCCTTGATGAAACATTTGAGATAAAATTCGATTTTTTATCATTTATTTTCGTAGCGCACCCTGAGGCTGTTTGGAAAATGTGAAACCGAAACTATTTAAATCCAGCAGATTTGACCATTTCGTGAATTGATTTAGGAACTGTTAAGCTCAGAAACACTTCTGATAAAACGTCAGCTAAGAAATATAGTTTTTCTCAGGAAAGAAATAATAGTTTTTTACCTTGTTTTCTGGAAAATTCCTTCGTGGTGGCAGCCATTTTAACTGACGACGTCAGTCGACGTCGTTCAAAACTCCGCCTTCTGTTCTCTGATTGGTCTGTTAATCTGCCAATCCGCCTTCTGTTCCCTGATTGGTCCGGTCAAAAATCGACCGGAGGAATCGTTGTCTATGGGACAAATCCCAGACCCAGCAGTGAAGGGAAATAGAATTGAGCGGAGCTGTGCAGGTATGGCGAGGGCCAGGCTAGTCATACGCTATAAACAATCAGACAATCAATCAGATGGCAGTTCATTACAGTCCTGATAAAACACTGTCCTTAAAAACCATAAAACAGTCACACACACAAACACACAATTTCAGTTGAACATGTTATATTTACATGTCTATGTCCATCTGGACAGTCAGAGAGACATTCAGCAGGTAGACAGTCAGAGAGACATTCAGCAGGTAGACAGTCAGAGAGACACTCAGCAGGAGGACAGTCAGAGAGACACTCAGCAGGTGGACAGTCAGAGAGACATTCAGCAGGTAGACAGTCAAAGAGACACTCAGCAGGAGGACAGTCAGAGAGACATTCAGCAGGTGAACAGTCAGAGAGACATTCAGCAGGTGGACAGTTAGAGAGACACTCAGCAGGTGGACAGTCAGAGAGACACTCAGCAGGTAGACAGTCAGAGAGACACTCAACAGGTGGACAGTCAGAGAGACATTCAGCAGGTAGACGGTCAGAGAGACATTCAGCAGGTAGACAGTCAGAGAGACACTCGGCAGGAGGACAGTCAGAGAGACACTCAGCAGGTGGACAGTCAGAGAGACATTCAGCAGGTAGACAGTCAGAGAGACACTCAGCAGGAGGACAGTCAGAGAGACATTCAGCAGGTGGACAGTCAGAGAGACACTCAGCAGGTGGACAGTCAGAGAGACATTCAGCAGGAGGACAGTCAGAGAGACATTCAGTAGGTGGACAGTCAGAGAGACACTCAGCAGGTGGACAGTTAGAGAGACATTCAGCAGGTGGACAGTCAGAGAGACATTCAGCAGGTGAACAGTCAGAGAGATACTCAGCAGGAGGACAGTCAGAGAGACACTCAGCAGGAGGACAGTCAGAGAGACACTCAGCAGGTGGACAGTCAGAGAGACATTCAGCAGGTGGACAGTCAGAGAGACACTCGGCAGGAGGACAGTCAGAGAGACACTCAGCAGGTGGACAGTCAGAGAGACAGTGGTTTGGACATGTCCAGAGGAGGGACAGTGGTTTGGACATGTCCAGAGGAGGGACAATGGTTTGGACATGTCCAGAGGAGGGACAGTGGGTATATTAGTAGAAGGATGTTAGACATGAAGCTGCAGGAAAAAGACAAAGAGGAGATATATGGATGCAGTTAGCGAGGACATGAAGGTAGTTGGAGTGAGGACAGAGGATTCAGAGGACAGAGTGAGGTGGAGGAGGATGACTCGCTGTGGCGACCCCTGAAAAGGGAAAAGCCGAAAGAAGAAGAAGCGTTAACATTTAACTTGACCACTGCAGCGTGACAAGCTGTGAACGCTGTATTGTAACATAAAGAGAGGTTTTAATGTTTTCACCGTGATTTTTGTGCTAAATTTGCTCTTATGTTTCATTTTTCACCTCAAAGCGGAGTGAGCAGACAGCCCCTACCCTTCCCCAAAGAGCGTCGTTACGTCATCACGGTCAAACTGCAGTGATGCAGGTAAGATGAAAATAGAAGTGACGTGCATTTGGTGAAAACTGAGAATTGTTTTGTAACTTTTTCATATTTTTACATGTTTTCAGCTAGTCCTGCAACTTTTATCAGAATCACAGTCAGAATATTGTCATTTGCACCACATGTGGTACATGTGATGAAACGAGATTATGTACACATGGTCCCAGTTACATCCAACAACAAAATGTAAGAGAAAAACAGTAATAATATCTAGGATATAACTAAGAAAAACATCAACTAG
>JBBPBX010036709.1:17565-31338 GCA_038048925.1 Garcialebias charrua | reverse complement strand
AACACATGTTTTCTACAGGTGAGAGGAAGCTGCAGTGACCACAGGTGCACCTTTTGAAAGTTTTTATTTATTTATTGCTTTACAATTTGGATTGAGATAGTTGAAAATTATTTAAAAAAAGATAATTTGTTACTGCTTTGAACATTAGCCTATGTTGCTAATATAAATTTACCACTCAGATGCTGGACCCGTTCGGTCCATTGCCTCAGCACCACCAGATTCTTGCATAAGAGCGTCAGTGCCTGTAGCCAGCAGCTCGAACTGATAAGGCTCAGGACCTGTGGCTCTCTGCTCCAAGTCTCCCTCAGTTTCTGGTGAGGGAGGTGGAGAAAAGACCTGTGTCGCTGTGTTCACTGTCAATGTTGCATCTATTATGCTAATGCTAGCTGCATGTCACGGTCCTGGTCACACCCACCTACTCGCTCTACCCCCACCTCCTCCCTCCTTTAGGCGGTGCCTCATACTGTCTATCGGAACGCCCATTTTGGTGAAGAATTTTGAATCTGGACTGGGGGAGGAGTTAAAGACCCAGAGGCCGTTTAGTTTCACTTTAATTACAGATGTGCGTGTTGAGGCAACACCATTACTTTGTGATGCTCTGGGCACTACCTTGAGGTGGCATTGCAACTGTTGGAGACTTGGTGGTGACAAAATAAAATGAAAAATAGGATAATCTTCTGTCTTACTGAATTATGAATGTTTGTGTCCCGAGTGTCCAGCGAGCTGCGTGACCGCATTTTGGGGAATTGTCGCAATTATTTTTCAGAACATGAAAATTCAAGCAATATAATTGCAAGCTTTTGCAACTTGCACAGGAAAATTAAGAACATTTTGAGACATTTTGAAAACTCTCTTCCCATTTGCCAGCTACAGTATTTGCAGCCCAGTGAGCTTATGGTGACCCGATTGTGTAAAACTGTTCGGGGCTCTTATGGTACGTCCAGACCAAACGCGTTTTGAGCTGCAGGAGCGTCCGGTTTACATGCAAAGTCAATGGGGGATGCGCCTCCAGGCGCGTCTAGGGGTTGGGCATTGCGTCACGTGCGTGTTGAGCGTTTTGGAAGTGGCATTTGAGCGTTTTCCGTGCACTTGAGCCTGCGGCAGCCTCCACAGCTCGACTTGAAAATGTCGAACATTTCGCCGTTCAACGCGTCTGTCAACCAATCAGGGAGAGTCGGGGAGGAGAGAGAGGGAGTCAGCTATGTGACGCGGTAACGAGGGGACGGGTGTTGCGCAACTGTGTGACGTATTGTTTGTGAGACACGGAAATAACCCGCGAAGTCGTGTTCAAGTATGGAGGAGAAATAAAAAGGACCTTGCCTGGCGGAGTGCCAGTGAGGAAGTCGGGATATCGGGTAAGTTTTGAATTGTGAACTTTTCACGTTTAGCAAGTTAAGCTCTGCTAGCTCCTCCTCCCCGCCGCCGCAGCTTCTCGTTCCGGTCTGAACACCACTGGGTCCTGTGCGTCCAGCTTGAGGCGTTTCGCGCTTTTTGGCCGCTCAAAAAGCGTTCGGTCTGGACGTAGCATTATAGCAGCTCGGCTGCAGCGGCAGCTTCCAGAGACACGGCAGATGTGTCTGTGTTGGCTGCAGAACTGGACTTGCAGTTGATTCTCCTGCAGTTGTGTTTCTGAGCTCCCTGTGGACCCGTCACAGGGCAGCACAGCTGGTACCGACCACACTGTACCCACTGGTTGCAGAAGCTGGGCACACTGTAAAACTTTGTCAACTTCTTCAGGACCTGTTTGCCCGGAAGGTTTGAGGGCATCTCTGTAATTGTCACCATTGAGCCAGTTTCTGTGGCTGATGGGAGTCCACCTGCAGCTTCTCTGAGCCTAGCTCTCGGTTCCTGGCCAAACAGCGGCCCAATGTAGGTGTGAGGCAGAGGCTCGCTGCTGCAGCTCAGAGAGCGCATCGGCCTTCGAGGCCAATTCCAGGTTTTGTCTATCCACAGATCCAAGTGAGCTTTTTCCATTCGAGTGACAACATCTTCTGTCTCATCAGATGTTTCAGCTGAGTGAAGGTCTTCATCTTCTTCTGCTCCCTTCAGCTCATCCTCTCCCGATCTCTGCTGGTTAAACAAAGCCCGCGTCTCAGCTAGAAGAGCTGCAGCAGTTTTAGAAATTACCCCCCAGTCCCTTACGATGTCTTCTGCAGTGGTGAACTGGGAGGTGACTGTAAACCGAATGATGAACTTGCTGTGAATTTCTGCAGGGATGAGGTACATGGTGCCGGAGTGGGTCAGTCTCCTCAGCAGCTCCTGGGTCAAAGTGTTTCCTGCCTACAGTAATGAAATGAAAAGAGTTTTACTGCATCAAATTCCATTTTAACTGTCCTCTAACAACAAAGTTCATGCTCAATCATACAGGTAAAATTCCAAAAATGTTCAGTCAGGTCATCTGGACGGTTACTTCTTTTTTTTTTTCCTGAGAAAAATGTTTTCACATATCAGTCGTGATCAAAGGTTATTGCTGTTTGTCTCCATTGGCAATATAATGAAATCAATCATCCATTGTCCTCTGACAAGTTTTATGATTACTAGTGTTGCTCTGGCACTCAGCTGAATTTCAGAGTGTTCCTCTTTGAACGAGGTGTGACTGAGTCCCTTCTACTCATTCTTCTGTAATAATTAATCTGTAAAGGACAAGTTGCTTCATGCAAACAGCAAAACTTCTTTGAGCACAGCTTTAAAGTTGATTGTCTTAATGCAAAGGGGTGTTGCGTACTTTCATACAGAAGACCACAAGGCCAAGGTGCCTCTCAGCAGGAACCTCAAACTTTGGGTCACTCTTAATGTGGGACTCCAAGAGTTTAGCCATCTCAATCCCCTAAAGCAAGAAGAAAAGATTTATAATTTAAGCACGTTGTGATTTGAGCAACTGGCTTTTGGGTACCGATACCTATAACAGCCCGGTACTTGCCAAATACTGTACGTATCTAAGTACTTGTGCAGTATTTGGTATTTACAAAACACATATCTGGTACTTATCAAGAATGCACTTATGGAATATTAATAAGGATACTCACATAGTACTGATGGCAACAAGATTGTACCTGTAAGTACTTAGATATATACATCGGACATACCCAGTAAGTACCATGTATGAGCTCTGTAAATGTCAGATGCATACCTGGAAAGTACCTTGCAAATACCCCTGTAGATACAAGATTTGTACTTTGCACGTACCCCTCTAAGCACAAAAATTGTACCCAATATGTACCAAGTTTTTTTACCCAATAAGTACCAGGCGTATACTGGTACTTTAAGTACTAAGACTTTATGTACCAGGTTTATATTCAGTAGGAACCAGGTTTGTGCCAAATCAGGATGAAATTTGTACTCAGTAAGTACCAGATTTGTACTCATGAAACAGGTCAGTGTCCAATAAATACCAAGTGCATAAGGCTATACTGTATATAATGTTTTGGTACCATATTTTGATTGGTTTGATTTTGAATGATTGTTCAGAGAATGAGTTTACGGTTACGGACATGTCTGATATGAGCCTGGAGGTTTTTCAGCCCGAAGGAGCGCATGACGAACCAAAGCTTCAGAGACCGAAAACGCCGGCTCAGAGGAATCTGCCAGTGCTGGATGACAGAAAAAAATAATTGTATTAATTTAAATAACTTTCTATTTTATTAAAGTTTGGATTTAATTACAAAACAATGATATACCATAAAGTCTGTAGCTGCCTGTGAGTATTCATGTCTGAGATAAACGGGATCAACACTGAAGGTTTGCTGGAGCTTATATTTGTCTTTTACCCTGAAAAACAACAAAACATGTTTTAAACAAACACATTTTACTGTTAAGACTGAGAATAAAGTGAAATAATGCCGTGACTCACCAGAAAGCTGTGCAGTCGAAGTGGACCATCATCCACTTTGAAGGGTTAAAAACAAAAGACTGGGCAAACTCGATGCCCTGCAGTGACCAGCGGAGCTCAGGACAGAAGTAGGCTGATCCGGCGTACGCAGCATCAACATGTAGCCAAAGGCTCTCTTCTTCACCTGTTAAGCAATAATTAACCAACAGGTGATTTTAATAAATTGTGCTAAACACCTGAGTGTTTAAATGTAAAGATTAAAGACGCACAGATTGGTCCCAGTTCAGACAGTTTGTCAAAGGCACACACTCCTGTGGTTCCCAGAGTCGAACACAGCTGGAAGGAAACGACCACAGGTGAGTTCAGGAGGGAAAAGTTAGAATAAAGTAGCTTCATAATAATAATAATAATAAACTTTGTATAGCACCTTCCTACAATGCCTTGCATTGACCAAGGTGCTTAACAGGATAAAAAGATGAATAAACTGGAACAATAAATCAGTGAAAATAGAATAAAAAACAACAGTAATAAAAGAAGGCAATGGAAATAAAAAATGCTACATACTAAAATACCAAAAGTAATAAAAGTTACACACTGAAAGCTTTTTTGAACAAGTGGGTCTTCAGTCTGGTTTTGAACAGAGTCAGATCAGAGGTGGCACGCAGCTCAAGGGGGAGGCTGTTCCAGGCTTTTGGGCCGGCAACAGAAAATGACCGGTCTCCCCATTGTTTGTACTAGGGATGCACCGATACCAGTATCGGGTATCGGGTCGATACCATGTGCGTTTACTCGTACTCATACTCATAAAAGTGCTCCGATACCACAGGACCCGATACCAGTTTCATTTCGCTCAGTTTGTGCATAAACACTCTAAACCAGTAGGCGGCGGAATCGCGCAACAGACTAAACGCCAGCCACATAAAAAAAAAAAGAAGAAGAAGACGACGTGGAGAAGCAGCTCCGACAGGCTTTTTTGGATGTGCTACACGCTAACGAGCGCTAGATTCTGTAAGTTAAAATGTAAAATATTTTGTTAGATTTTTTGTACATATTTGGACATACTTTACAGATATGTACTATTATTTGCCAAGCCATTATTTTATTTTTGTACAGTTAATTTAATTCACATTTAGGTGAAAGATGTGGTGAGGCTGTTTGTTAAAAAGACTATGTAAGAGTTCAAATGTAAAACATTTTATTTTTTTGTACAAGTTTGGACATACTTTACAGATTACCAATAGTAATGTACAGTACTTTGTTTATTTATGTTTGAAGTGTCTAATGAAAATAAACAGTTTAAGTTAATTAGAATGATTTTTTAAAATATTAATTAGTACTTGTATCGGTATCCGGGTCGGGGAGGAGGTCCTGCCCCAAGTGGAGGAGTTTAAGTATCTCGGGATCTTGTTCACGAATGAGGGAAAACTGGAGCGTGAGATCGATAGGCGGATAGGTGCAGCGTCCGCAGTGAAGCGGGCGCTGTACCGGTCTGTCGTGGTGAAGAGAGAGCTGAGTCAAAAGGCAAAGCTCTCAATTTACCGATCGATCTACGTTCCCACCCTCATCTATGGTCATGAGCTTTGGGTTATGACCGAAAGAACAAGATCTCGGATACAAGCGGCTGAAATGAGTTTTCTCCGCAGGGTGGCTGGACTCTCCCTTAGAGATAGGGTGAGAAGCTCAGTCATCCGGGAGGGACTCGGAGTAGAGCCGCTGCTTCTCCACATCGAGAGGAGCCAGTTGAGGTGGCTCGGGCATCTGGTTAGGATGCCTCCTGGACGCCTCCCTGGTGAGGTGTTCCGGGCATGTCCCACCGGGAGGAGACCCAGAGGAAGACCCAGGACACGCTGGAGGGACTATGTTTCTCGGCTGGCCTGGGAACGCCTTGGGATTCCCCCAGAGGAGCTGCTCCAAGTGGCTGGGGAGAGGGAAGTCTGGGCCTCCCTACTTAGGCTGCTACCCCCGCAACCCGACCCTGGATAAGCGGAAGAAAATGGATGGATGGATGGATGTATCGGTACTTGGTATCGGCAAGTACTTTAATGTAAGTACTTGTACTTGTACTCGGTTTTCAAAAATCTGGTATCGGTGCATCCCTAGTTTGTACCTTGAGCGAGGCACCTCCAGCAGGTGTTGACTGGCAGATCGTAAAGCTCTGCCGGGCTGATGGGCTTTCAAAAGTTCTGAGATGTAGAGAGGTGCAAGTCCATTCAGAGCTTTGAAAACAAACAGCAGCAGCTTGAACTGTATCCTGAACTGAACCGGGAGCCAGTGTAGAGAGGACAGGACAGGAGTGATGTGTTCATATTTTCGTGTGTTGGTCAAAAAGCGTGCGGCAGAGTTCTGTACAAGCTGTAAACGGGAGATGGAGGATTGATTAATACCAACATACAAAGCATTACAATAGTCAAGTCTGGAGGTCACAAAGGCATGGATGGCCTTCTCCAGATCACCACGGCTGAGAAATGACTTGACTTTAGAGAGCAGACGGAGCTGGAAAAAGCTGGTCTTGACAACAGAACTGATCTGTTTATCAAACTTTAAGTTGGAGTCAAGCTGCACTCCAAGATTTCTGACCACCGGGTTGAAGTGGGGGAGGGGAAAACCAACACTGGGACTGGGAAGGATGTTGCTGGTGTCATCGGGTGCACCAAATAAAATGCATTCAGTTTTATCTGTGTTTAGGTGGAGGAAGTTTTGAGACAGCCAGTACTTAATGTCATTTAAGCAGTTGACAAGAGTGTTTGAACTGAGTGAGGGGTTGGGAGTGACTGGCAGATAGATTTGTAAATCGTCTGCATACATGTGAAAAGACAGATTATGACGTGCAATGATTGATCCTAATGGCAGCATGTAAAGAGAAAAGAGGACTGGCCCCAGAATGGATCCCTGTGGTACGCCAGAGGTCAGAGGGGTTGATGAAGAGGAGGACAGATCGCCTATCATGACAGAAAAGGTTCTCCCAGTCAGGTAAGATTTGAACCACTCAAGCACAGCTCCCTGGAGGCCAACCAGCTGAGACAAGCGGTTGATTAGTACCTGATGGTCGACGGTGTCAAAAGCTGCTGAGAGGTCTAACATCACCAGCAGAACAGGGTTTTTTGCATCCAGGGACAGAAGAATGTCATTCTGCACTTTGAGCAGTGCAGATTCAGTACTGTGACGAGCTCGAAAACCTGACTGAAATTTTTCAAACAGGTTGTTGTGCTCAAGAAAAGATTGAAGTTGAATAAAAACAATCTTTTCCAGGACCTTTGATAGAAATGACAGATGGGAAACTGGTCTGAAATTAGAGAGAGCTGTAGGATCTAGGCCTGGTTTTTTGAGAAGAGGCCTGACCACAGCGTGTTTGAAAGCAGATGGCACATAACCTGAAGTTAGACAGCTGTTAATAAATGACAAAACACAAGGACCAATTACATCAAAGGACTGTTTGAACATTTTAGAGGGAATGATGTCCAGAGAACAGTTTGTTGGTTTCATCTGCTGAACCACCTT
Source organism: Garcialebias charrua (assembly GCA_038048925.1). Classification (NCBI taxonomy): domain Eukaryota; kingdom Metazoa; phylum Chordata; class Actinopteri; order Cyprinodontiformes; family Rivulidae; genus Garcialebias; species Garcialebias charrua. The sequence goes on along the minus strand of JBBPBX010036709.1, from coordinate 24,011 downwards.
GGTGAGGTTAGGCAGTGAGACCAGGTCAAACTGGTCAAAAACAGCTGTGGTTATTGCAGACGCACATGATTGGACAGTGGTTGATGGGCTGACAATGTTCTGCCTGATAGTCTATTTTGTTGACAAAATAGCTCTGAAAGTCGTCACAGGTAGACTGAGTGGCAGTTTTCAGAACATTGACAGATGGATTGATAGCAGACTGGAGTGTGTTGAATAGCGTCCTTGGCCGGTTGCAGCTGGTGGAGATTAAATTGGAGAGGTACTGTGATTTGGCCTGCTTAACAGCATGTTGATAATCACAGAGACAGTCTCTCAGTATTCCCTGGGATACATGAAGCCGGTCCCGCTTCCATTTTCGCTCTGCTTTCCTGTAGCGTTGTCGAAGAGCCTGCGTCGTTTCGTTGAGCCATGGTGATGGTCTGTTTTTTGAAGATGCCTGTTTGAGAGGAGTGATGGAGTCCAAGATTGTTGTGCAGGTGTGATGGAAGGAGGTGATGAAGTCCTCAGGATGTAGAGAAGGGTCCAGGCTGACAGCAGAGCATAAGTCAGTGCTCTTAAAGGCATCAGTGAACTGACTTTGGGAGGATGGGGTGATGGAGCGGCAGAGATGTGCTGGGAGAACAGCTTTCGGTGCAAGAGGGGTGGAAAATTCAAATAATATGGGAAAGTGGTACGAAATACAGGTTTCTAGGATCTCCACAGCAGATATGTGAAGGCCGTGGGAGATAATTAAGTCCAGTGTATGACCCTGGCTGTGCGTGGCCCCCGAGACAGACTGTGACAGGTTAAAAGAGTCCAGAAGGTCCTGAAACTCAGATCCAAGTTGATTACTTGAGCAGCAGGTGTGTACGTTGAAATCTCCACAAAAGAGCAGCGAGTCAAATTTTGGTAGCAGTTCAGCCAGTAGTTCTGAAAACTCACTGAGAAAGTCTTTATTGTATTGTGGAGGCCGATAAAAGAGGCCACACAGCAGAGGTTTAGCAGACTCCAGCACAAAAACCATTATTTCAAAGCTGTTATAGTTTTTCTGAGGCAACAAGCGGCACTTGAATGCATCACTGAAGACTGCAGCCAGCCCCCCCACCCTCTTCCAGCCCCGCGCGGGGCGCTCAGATAAGAGTAGCCATTTGGGAGGAGTTCAGAGAAGCAGCTGTTGTCTCCTGTTTTCTACCAGGTTTCAGTAATCAGAAACAGATCCAGACGATGAGTTGAGATCAAATCACTTAATATAAAAGTTTTATTAGTGATCGATCTGGCGTTAAACAGTGCTGCACGGGTTGGAACACAGTCAGTTACGTCACTCTCAGCTCGAGCGAGCGGGCAGAGGTTTTGTTTAACGCAGCCTCGCTTCTTTGCCCTCACGGGGGGATAAAATGGATACTGATCGCTGACGTCATGATTGACAGCAACAAGGCATCTGTGGCGACGAGCGAAGGAACGACGGACATCAAAGACGCTGAATTCAGGAGGTAAGTCAGCTGTCGCCGTGTTGTGAGACAAGAGATACTTTTTAAATCTCACCAGCACGCCTGCCCTCGTTCCGCGTCTTCTGCGTCGCTTGTTGCGTGGCAACGTGGTCGCGTTGCGTTGTAGGTAAGCTGGAACAGACGCCAAGAAAGGTGGAGGTGGAGGAGGCTTAAAATGTCCATATTTGCCAGTAGTCGGTGTGTTGATCAGCGAGTCTTGGAGACTTAGAAGAGTTGAGCGATCATAGACCAGAAGCGAGGATGCATCGTCGATGAAAAAAAGGCAGAACACTAACAGCAGTAAAAAGTTCAGGAGAGGAGTTAGAGAGTGCCGTAACAAGAGGCGCCATCTTGAATCATGTTAACAGTCATGCACCAGATATGCTTTTACTCAGAGATTTTTTTCACAAATCAGTGGTGGTCAAAGGTTGTTGCTGTTTGTCCCCACTGGCAATATAATTAAATCAATCATCCAATCAATCTATCTATAAACATTATTTTTTAGATTCCTCTCCAACAACCAAAAGGTGCACAGAGTGCTTCACAATACAAAAGTTAAAACCAAACAATAAAAATAATACAAAAATACAGCAAGGTATTAAAATACTGCCTGAATACGAAGGTGGAGCGCAAGTCCAAAAGTCTGGGTGCAGTGACTGAAAAGGTCCGGTTACCCCGAGGTTTGTATTTAAACTTTGGCACAAAAGTAAATATGTTTATCTAAAGGTCCTCTCGTGCTCACTGCAAGCTACTAGATCAGCTAAATAAGTGAGGTGAGACTGTTGAGTGTTTAAAGTAAACAAAAGTTTAAAATCAATTGTAAAACTGGGGTGATGTGCTCATGTCTGGGGGTGTTGGTTAAAGACGGGCCACAACGTTTTGGATCTGTTGAAGACATCTGATGGAAGATTGGGAGATTCCAACATACAGAGCATTGCACGAGTCAAGCCTTGAGCTGATAAAAAGAGGAAAATCTTTTTCCAAGTCTGGACAATTTAAAAAAGGCTTAAATTTGATAAAAAAGATGTAAGTGATAAAAGCTGGCCTTGACTGCAGAGACTACATGTCTGTCAAAAATCTAATCCTTGTCAAAGGTCACCCCCAAGTTTGTAACTGTGGGTCTGAACTTGGATGTCAGAACACCAAAATTGCAAGGAGTCTCATCACCAAAAAATATACAGTATTTCCTTCATTTAAAAACAGAACATTTTGGTGAAGTCACTGTTTATTATCGACAACACAATCAAGAAAAGACGTGAGGATTACTACGTTTAGGCTTCATGGACAAATAAATCTGTAAGTTATCTGCAGAGCAGTGAAATGAAAAGTGGTGTCTGGCTATAACTGATCCAAGTAGCAGCATATGACAGGTCACAGGTCTCTTTTGTAAATGAGTCCATGAGGCTCAATGAGACTAACCTGTATAAATGAAGGTTGAATGAAAAAAATGACAAGAGAAAATGTGAGGACTGAGAATGGAGCTCTGCGGCACACCACAAGAAAGAGAGGCAGTACAGGTAGACAGAGTACTGTACCATCATGACAGAGAAAGTTCTGTGTTGGTCCAGTAGGAAGTGAACCACATGATTGCTGAACTAGATCGACCAACATACAGTAATGTTGAAGATGAGACAGAAGGACAGCAGCTCCACTGTGTCAAAGCAGCTGTAAGGTCCAGCAGCACCAAAGCAACAGGGCACTTAACATCTACGGACATGGTGATGTCATTATGGACAACAGTAAACAAAACATACTTCATACATCTGCAGAAAGAAACCATTAAATAATAACAGGGCTGCACAGGGGTGTGAGAAGGTTTGACTCCTGACTGACTCATCTGCAGAAAAACCCATCAGACCAAAAATCTGCACGTTGGGTTGATTGGTGACTAAATTGGCCCCAGGTGTACGTGGGTACAGAAAATGGGTGGATGAATTTTGATCACTTTAAAATGCAGCAACTTCAGTTGAGTATGTTGAATTTTAATTAATTTAAGACCTGGTTCACTGAAATATTTATTTCCTTTAAAAAATGTAAATCTTCCATTTCCTCTTTTTTCTTCCTCTTTATATTTTATACATTTAAAATCAACATGTCAGGATCTTTCTTAGACACTGTTATGTAATAAACCAGAAAAAAATATCAAAATGTTTATATTTTAGCACAAAAATGTCTAAACCCAAAGTTAAAACTCTGACTTATGCAGGGTACCTTTATATTTCTTAAATATTTTAAAATATTGATTCTATGTTTAAAATACGCACCATGAAAGGGACGAGACCTGTCCTCCTGTCCTCCTGAACTGCTTGTCTCAAAGTGTCCCCTCTCAGTGACTGTTTCTCATCAGTGGGCAGGAACCGGATTTTCACTAGGGAGATCAGACCTGCCTTCTCTACAGAGGAGTGGGCCTGTGAGAGCAGGGACACATCAAACGTCAAACCTCAGCCTCAGATAGAAGCTGCAAGATAAACAGCCAAAAGGCTGACCTGAACCGAAGCGTAGGCCACCAGTCGGGAGTTCAAAACGGAGTCGTCCACGTCCTGGTCCAGGTCAGCCCGCAGCTGCAGGAGTTTGTCTTTCCTGGCTGCCAGGAGAGCAACGAGTGTACTCTCACTGACTGTGCTCTGAGTTAATGAGTGATTGGATCAGAACCAAGGTAAAACAGAGACTAAACAGATTCATTACTTGAACAAACTTCATCAATTCAATAAACTTTATTATTTCAACTGAAAATAATGTGTTTTCTTCAAAATCCAGAGTGAACACTGAGAGCCAAAAGTCTGCGGAAATTTACTGCAGAAGCTGAAACTGAAACGTCAAAGGTAAAAGAGGCAGAACAGTAGCAAAAATAGAAAAAAAACTAGCTAAAACTTTTAAAAATCATCCATCCATCAAGTCAGGTTGTAGGGCAGCAGCTTGAGCAAGGAGGCCCAGACATACATATCTTCCCACAGCCACCTCTTTTAGCTCTATAGGAGGATTTCAAGATGTTCCAGGCCAACCAAGAAATATAGTCTCTCCAGTGAGTACTGGGTCTTCCCCGGGGTCTCTTCCCAGTTGGCCATGCCCGAAGTACCTCCCTAGGAAGGCACCCAGGGAGCATCCTTACCAGATGCCCATATCACCTAAACTGGCTGCTCTCGATGTGGAGGAGCAGCGGTTCTACTTTTAGTCTTTCCTGGATGACTGAGCTTCTCACCCTATCTCTATACTACCCTGTGGAGGAAACTCATTTCGACTACCTGTGTCCACAATCTCATACTTTCGGTCACTACCCAAAGTTTGTTGCCATAGGTGTGGGTAGGAAGGTAGACTGACCGCTCCAGTGAGAGCTGGAGATCACGGCACAATGATGCCAACAGTACCACATCATCTCTAAAGAGCAGAGATGAAATCCTGAGGCCACCAAACTGGAAACCCTCTGCCCTCTGGCTGCACCAAGAAATCCTGTCCAAAAGGTTATGAAGAGAATTTGTGACAACGAGCAGCCCTGGTGGAGAACAACTCCTACCCTGAAGGGATCCAACTTATTACCGGTAATACAAACCAAACTCTTGTACCACTTGTATAAGAACTAAACAGCATATAGCAATGGGCTCCCAATCCCATACTCATGGAGCACCCCCCACAGTGTACCTCGAGGAACACAGTTGAAAGCCTTCTCCAAGTCCACAAAACACATGTAGAATGGGCAAACTCCCATGACTACTCAAGGACCCTAGTGAGGGTAAAGAGCTGATCCAGTGTTCCACGGCCAGTACGGAACCCGCAATGTTCTTCTTGGATCTGTGGTTTGACCAATGAACTGGCCCGCTTCTCCAGTACCCTTGAATAGACCTTACCCAGGAGGCTAAGGAGAATTATGCCCCTATAATTAGTGCATACCCTCCGGTCCCACTTTGTGAAGAAGGGAACCACCACCCCAGTCTGCCAATCCAGTGGCACTGCCCCTGATGTCTACACGATGTTGCAAAGGTGTGTCATCCAAGATAGCCCCACAACATCCAGATCCTTAAGGAAATCAGGGAGAAACTCATCCAGCCCCGGAGACCTACTGCCTCTTAGCTTTTTAACTACCTCTGCAACCTCAGCCATAGTTATGGATAGACCAACCTCGACGTCCCCTGACTCAGCTTCCTCCATGGAAGACGTGCTGATGGGATTGATAAGGTCTGAGAAGTATTCCTTCCACTTCCCGATGACATCACTGTTTGAGGTCAACAGCACCCCACCTTCACTGAAAACAGTGTAGTCTGATGGTTTGCCAGAATCTGATTGGATCTGACCGAGAATCTTTATCCAAGGTCTCACCAAACTCCTCCCACATCCAAGCTTTTGCCTCAGCAACAGCCAAGGCTGCGGACCATTTGGTCATCCGGGACTCCTCAACTGTCTCTGTAGTCCCACCAGACAACAAGGCCTGATAGGACTCATTCTTCAGTTTGACAGCCTTCTTAACTCGAGGTGTCCACCACCAAGTTCAAGGATGGCCACCGTGAGAATCATCGACAACCTTGTGGCCACAGCTCAAGGCAGCTACTTCAACGAATGAGGTGCGGAGCATAGCCCACTTGGACTCAATGTCCTCTGCCTCAGCTGGGATGCGGTTAAAGCTCTCCCAGAGGTGCAAGTTGAAAAAATTTCTGACAGTTTTTTCTGCCAGGTGTTTCCAGCAAACCCTCACTACACGTTTGGGTCTACTGGGTCTGTCATGGCATCTTACCCAGCCATCTGATCCAACTCACTACCAGATGGTGATCAGTTGACAGTTCAGCTCCTCTCTTCACCCGAGTATCCAAAACAAATGGACATAAATCAGATGACACAACTACAAAGTCAATCATTAATCTCTACATTATAGGGTGTCCTGGTGTCAAGGGGCCATATGGACACCTTTATGTTTGAACATGGTGTTTGTAATGGACAAATTATAACTAGCACAGAAGTCCAGCAACAGAACGTCGTTCGAGTTCAGATCAG
>JBBPBX010036709.1:0-15924 GCA_038048925.1 Garcialebias charrua | reverse complement strand
TTCCACAGAACCTCCAAACATCTGCTCTCCTTTTTACATTTGTTGTTGTTGTTTACCCACCCAGGTAAATCCCAGACAGTTGATGGCATCGGCCAACATGTCCCCCAACATGGACGGCCATGAGGACAGACTGGGGAAGTAGGCGTGCATGTGAGGGCTCTGCCAGTGAACAATCTGCACAAAAACAACACAAACACTTTTTATTTAGTACATTTCATAAGCACTTGATAAAACACATGAACAGGAGCTCACTCCTGGCATGATGACTCTCTCTATGTCGTTGAAGATGTCCTCCCAGTCCTCCGGTTCTGTAGGCGCCGTGTCAGGAAGCAGCTCACGCATGTAGCCCGGTTTCACATCTGGGATGACCCGCCTGTCTCTGATGGAGCTCAGGTACTGAGAGATGTAATCCACCAGCTCCTTACCTGCTCAGAAACAATTTCACTCAGAGAAAAACATACTTTAAACAGGACTTAGAAAATGTAAATTTTCTTCAAAAAAGGAGAAAAAAATAAATTTAAACGATGAAGGACGGATGATATTTGCTAAAGACATCTAATAATTGCTGAATTTTTTATGTTAGTGTAAGTATTTAAAAGAGAAGGCAAAGAAGACATGAGGAGCAGAAAGATGGACAGAAAAAGCAGAGGAGACATAAAAAGACAAAAAAGATGCAAAATTAGACTAAACGAATGTATAAGATGAATAGAAGGCACACAAAGGCATAAAAAGTCAAGTCATTTAAAACAGAAGCTGTCACCAAAGGGCTTAATAATAGAGTAAATTAAAGGTTCAGTATGTAATTTCTGGAACACGCTGGAACTTAGGAAAATTTTGAACAGAGACACGTTTCTGGTCCCTCCCCCTCAGAGCCATATATGGCTCTGTTACCCCTTGCTCTGCTGAAATTCAAATTCAAGCTCTGTTTTTATTGGCTGGTTACAAACTCTGTTTTTATTGGCTGGTTAACGGCGTGTCACTGTGAATTTTTAGAAATGCTTTTAGAGAAGCAAGGGGACAATAGTTTTTTTCAGAGATTACTTGTCTAAAATCAGTATGTCAGGAGGTAGTGACAGAGTGAAGAAATATGGTAAAAATATATTTTTAGAAAAGTTACATACAGCTCCTTTAATGGAAAAATAATGCACACTAATGATAATACTGAAAAATTAATTAAAAGCATTAAATAATAATAAAAGACAAAAAGTTCACATATAGTGCAATGTAAAGAAGATACATCAGAAAACAAAAAGAGCCATAAAGAGACAAAAAGGACCGAAAAAGAAGAAACGTACAGAAAGCAAAAAAAGAGAGGTCGGAATGATTTCAATGAAAATAATAAATGAATATAAAAATTACAAAAACGATTTTAAAAAAAGTCTGAATGGCATACTGTCCTGATCAAGGGACATTTTGACACCTGAATCATTGAAACAGCTGGAAGTTTGCAGAAAGACTTCAAGTCCAAAACAGCGTTCAGAAGACCACCTGACTCGGTGTTCGGACAGTGAAACGGTTCTGTAAGGAATGAATCCTGAGGTTACCTCTGCGGTTGTACTCCTCAGCCTGCATGTTCATAGTCCAGACCTTCTCTGCACGAGCAGAGCAACAAGTGGCTGCAGGAGGATCAGTGGGTCGATCAGAACCAGTGACCACACAGAAACATTTATAAAGCCTCAGCTGAAGAACACGCCCTGAACCATGACGCACTCAAACTGCAAAACAGCTGCTCACGTTGTAACATAATTTACTTTCCTCTTCCATTCATTCACAAGTTAATCATTTCTTTCTTCTTGTTCTACAATGAAACATTCAGCTCTTTATAAATTAGTTCTCTTGTTAAATTGTTCTGTTTTTTTATAGCTAAAATAGTTTATTTAGTGTATGAACATTAATGAAGCGTGCGCAAATTATCTGAATTAGTCCGTTTCCATCTAACAGCTTCCCTCATAATGTGGTGTTTGCTGAAAACAAATGAATGTAAATCAGTCAGGGTTACAACTGAGCTAAAATCAGCTGAGAGTTTGAGTCAGCTTGCTTTAGCTGTTCACATATCAAAAGGTTTTCCTCATTGATGAGATACTGTAGGTACTGTAAAGTTTAGTTTTTGTAACTTTTATACTTTCAAATTATTTTATTTTATTGATAAAGAAAAGTCCTAATAAAATACACTAAAATATTTCCAAATCCTAAAAACATCCATCCATCCATTATCTTTGCCCACTTCTTCCTTTCCTTTAATTAAAAGCATTAAATAATAATAAAAGACAAAAAGTTCACATATAGTGGTGAAGAAGATACATCAGAAAACAAAAAGTCTGTTTTTGCCAGAAAATTTGCTTTTTTCAGTTTTTTTTCTTTTACATTGCAGCTCAAATTGGTTCCTTGGGGTTCGCAGGGGTCACTGGTGCCCATCACCGTGTGAGAGGAGAAAGCAGTCCAATCAAGGGGTAAACACCACGTCATCTCAACGCCCTTTGAAGATGACCTTACGGTGCATTCAGCATCCCTCTCAGGTGGGGTCAGTTTAAAAAAAATCATAAACACATAAAACAATAAAAAAAAAAAAATAAAAAAAAAACATGAAGAGACGAAAAAAGGCAAAACAAAAAAAACAAAAAAACATCAACATCTCAGCGCTAACTCCTCTTCATGAGTTTAGAAGCCAGAAGAATTCATCTTTAATGGCAAGACATAAACATTAGAGGCTCCATATTTCTCTGTCCAGTGTGATGTTTCCTGTGTTGTTGCATTTGGAATGGAGGTGCCATGTACTGTAGGAGACTTTTCATTTGGACATACAATAGTCCCTCGTTTGTCACGGGTGTTAGGTTCCAGCCCCCCCTGCCCCCTGTGATAACTGAAAAACCGTGACGTAGGGACGCTATGTTTATTTGGGTATTTATATATATTTTAAGGTTTTAGAAACCCTTCCTACACTCTTGCAATGTTCTAAACTCTTAAACCCAATAAATTTAACAACATACTTATATCTAGCTACTATATTTTACTTACAAAGTACCACCAGCGTGTCCCCGCTCGGAGGTCCTCGTCGTTGGCTGGATGAAAGAGATGAAAAAAGTCCTGTTGAGCTTCAGATGGAGCGCTGGACCTTTGACCATGCGTGTTTGCTCACAGGTCCACGTGGGCGAGCTACCAGTTCTCAAGATTCACAGATGGGTCTGGAAGTCTGATTCTGCTCCGGTTTGGGGGGCGTTCAGTGCGGCTTCTCTGCATCCACTGGGCAACAATCAGATCTAAACTTTACCTCTGGTTTATTCAGCAGAAGGAAACGGGGCTTCGGGGCAGGCCCTGTTGCCTTCTGGGAAATGTGGTAGTTATGAGCAGAAATATGGTGTAGGCTTACAGAGAGAAAACTACAAAATGGTGGCGCCTGTCCGAAGTATTTTATTTTTTCGTTAACTTTGTACTGTACAGTACACCCAACCCCCGATTTACGAACGAGTTCGGGACCTAAGAACGGTTCGCAGGTCGATCTGTTCGCAGGTCAGTCCTTCCGTCCATGGGCGTAGCCAGGGGGGGTTCGCCCGGTTCGAACGAACCGCCCACTTTGCCTATGAAGTCCCGTCTACAACTCCCGCGAGACTGTGAGGGGAAGACAATGTTCACTCTGTCCTGGCTTGGAAGGCAACACGGTGGATTCAAACGGTAAAATTACATTGTGGTTTTTGATTCAACTGTTCATTTGTGTATTTTAAGTAGTACTGTTTGATGTTAGAGAGATTAGAAGTGGGTCACGTTTTTATAAGATATGGATAATGCTAAAACATGCTAAAGCTAAGCTAAGTAGCAACGATTTTCGCCACGTTTTTTTTCCTTGTTTTTGGCTATTTCCGCCATGTTGGGAACAGTAATTTATCTGAAATTAGTACCAGTACGGCCCCATTCTATCCCTAAAGCTAAGTTTACAGTGATAGGACAGATAGTTACTCACAGGAAGCCTGAAACTGAGCGTCCATGTTTTTCTAAACAAAAGCTACAGGCCTCAGGCCTAGTTTGGACAGGATACAAACAATAACTTAGCAGTGTTGAATATACTGTAATATAGCCTATTTGGTGAAAAATAAATGTTTGGATAAATTTTCAAAAGAACAAACATTCAGAAAAACTGTTTTTGTACGTAAGACAAGTAAAAAAAACGTTTTCAAATAGAAACCCAAAATGTCTTAGCAGATCTTACTAAATTGTTTACTACATACTTAATATTATGTTAAACTGTTTTTCAGGTTTCTGTGCTGGATACCAACATGGGTAGGTGCAAGCAGAAGGACAGAGAGGAAAAGAGCAGCGCTTCAATGTACAACTTTGTTTCAAAGAAACAGAGTTCCAGGTAAAATAAATAAATAAAACAGATCTTCTTGTAAAATAGATTTTGTCAATAATATGTCTTAGAATGATTTCAGGAACAAATGTTTTCTTATTTAGAATGTATTTCTGTAAATTCTTTTAGCTAAATATTAAATCTTTTGATATGATTATTTAAATGCTAAAAGTGTCTAAAAAATATTCTAAAATCTCTTATTCACGTGTCATATCTTAGATGAAGACCGTGCAAGTTTGGTGTGTACCAGTGCTTCGAATGATGAAGATGGCTGCCCCTGAAGTAAGTTATTTTGAAGTTAAGCACCTGAGAAGCCCATTTTAGAAATTGAATGTTACAACATTACTATACAGAACATTTTGTTTTAATAATTGTTCTGCTAGGTACGGCAGAGTGCCTGGGTCACAGAGGCCGAACACCCCTGCAGGTTCCATTAAAGAGTGTGACCGAGACCTTTACCCCAACTTGCACGTCCTACTTCAACTGGCCTACACACTGCCTGTGACCTGCGAATGTGAGCGCAGTGCCCTTCGTCGCTTGAACAGCTACATGCGGGCATCAATGACGAAGGAGCGTCTCTCACTGGCACTACTTCACATTCACTACAGCAAACACATTGACCTTGAGAGCGTTGTTGATGTGTTTGCAAACAAACACTCGAGGAGGATGGAGCTGGACTCACTTGTCTATCCAGAGACATAAGATGTTGGACAGAACTGTCTTATGCAATGTAAATAAAGGTTTTGCAAAACTACATTTGTCTTGAGAAATTTTAATGTTACTCTAGGGGTCTGCAACCTTTTCGATACAAAGAGCCATTTCTGCTCCTTTATTCACTAAATTAAACGTGTCCGGAGCCACAACACCTGCTGCAACTGGGATTCTCAACTGGTGGCCCACGGACCACTTTAAGTTTGTTAGAGGACATTTTTCTGGCCAGCAGGAATGATTTATAAAACTAAAAATGTCTAATGATTTTTTAACATTTACTGATATTTTTACATTTTAAGATAAAATAAAAGACAAGATTCTTGTAAAGAAGGAAAAATTAATATAGTTTTGCCCAGTTTCTAAAAACTAAAACAAACAATGCAGGCCTATGTGATTTTTTTTTTTTACTAGAAAAATTAAGTATCCTACTTAAAAGAAATAAAGCATAAAGTGAAAGTATGTTAACTCCTTGTAATGTAGGAAAACTGCTAAAACTAACCCTTCCAGTTATAAGAACCAATAAAATTCAGTTTTGGTCAAAGCTTGAAAGAGCTGCTGCAGAGGGACCCTGAGCTGCAGGTTGCAGACCCCTGGTCAATTGTTTTTGTGTACATGTGAATTGTATTGTTGTATTTTTCAATTTATTAATTTCATTCATAAAAAAACAATGTCTAACCACAAAGCAAAGTAAAAAGATTATTTATTTTTGCAATTGAAGTTATATTATTTGTTGTGGGGTTAGTTTGCATTTATGTTAAGGAGTGGTACTGTGCCTTTAAGAGGATGACGTCATTCGTTCTTCTTCGGTGGTATTTTTTTTCTGTGTATGTTCGGGTGGGACTCGGAGTACCGTGTCTCTGGGATGAGTTCTGAATAGAAGACTGGACACACATCCCCTCTCAGTGTGTTGCTCTTTCTCCACTAACAAAAACCACCTATTTGGTAAGATTTACCTCACACAGCATTGTTTTAACTAGCTAGCTAATTAGCTTGTTTACACGTTTGAAGTAACGTGTACCACCGCCAATGAACCAATCAGAGGTCCATTTTTTCTTCAAACGAACCGCCCCTCATAAAATCCTGGCTACGCCACTGTTCCGTCCACTCGTCACTCGGGTCGGGGATGTCCTGTATTATTTTTTTTTATTTTTTTTTGTGGTACCAAGTACAGTACTGTACTTCGCCTATCCTAACACACCTAACACAGTGTAATTAATTAATACAGTACAGTAATAAAAATCTAATAAAATTTGTCTCTGCATTTAACCCAACCACCATCAGGTGGTGCAGTGAGCAGCCAGAAAGCGCCCGGGGAGCTGGAGAATTAGGTGTGCACTCATAGACACCCCAAGGTGTGTAGTGGCCGGGGCGCGAACCCGCGTCCTTCGGGTCCCAAGTCGAAAGCCCTGCCACTACACCATCTTGGCCATTTGAGGTGGTCAAAGCCGCTGCTGCCGTGTTAGCTCCCGTGTTAGCTTCTGGAGCTAGCCAGGCCGGAGGTGTTCGCGCGGCGGCCTGGCACGATCGGCGATAAATCCGCTGCTGCCTGAGACATCCACAAAGTTCACAGAGACGTTTCCAGCTAGTAATTAATCCATATGAGGCGATCCTGGTCACCGTCTTCAAAGGCCGGCTCCCGGCAGCTAACCTAAAATGGCGTCCGGTGTTCTACATTAACTTGTGACCGTCTAAACTGGAGACCTTCAAAGGCCCCCGTGACTGAACCTAAAATGGCGTCCGGTGTTCTACATTAACTTGTGACCGTGTAAACTGAAGACCTTCTTTGCTGCGCAAGATTGCGCAATCATGACAAAAATGATCAGAAATGATCATTTTTATCATAATTATTATTTATAAAGCCTTTAAAACAACCACAGCTGCAACAAAGTGATGTACACATGAAATTAAGAACATTTAAACACACAAAAAAAAAAAAATAATAATAATATATTATATTTTTTTTTTTTAATACAGTAATTTCATATTTTTATTAAATATGATACGTTCGTAGGTCCGGGCGGCCGTAGGTCGATGGAGTCGTAGGTAGGGGGTCACCTGTACACTGTAAAAAAAATCCGTAAAAAAACAGGTAAATGTACTGTGGAAGTGTGAAGGAATTTTCCGTTATAATTTTTTACAGGGGTTTCTCCATTTTTTTTTCCGCGCAAAGCACCCTGGGAACAAGAACCTTTGAGAAGAAGCGCGAAAGAGGACTCCATTTACCTGGCACCCTAGATTAACAGAAATTTATGTAAATTATACATTAAAATGACATTTTCCGTTTTTTTCCGGATTTTTTTTTTAATACTGTGTACAGTGTCCATGTACAGTACTGTCCCAATCACATGCGTAATATTAAAGTTGACAACCATGTGTCCTGTACACTTTTTTTGTGTACAATATTATGGATGGACTGTAGATATGTCTACAAACCGTGATAGAGCGAGTCTACAAAAGTCGAACCGTAGGGACTACTGTAGTCTCATTCCTGGTTGGGGCCTTGTTTTTTTGTGAGGCAGTATTTGTAGACAATTTCCTGTTTGCAGTTAAAACTCACCCCTCTGTCCATATGTCCCAGAATTGCGCCGCTCAGGGTGGCTGCATGTTGGAGCAGCTCTGTTACATTCATTCTTAGATATTGCTTTTGGAAACTTTAATTCCTGTTTTTCTGGATGTAAATCGCTATTTTTGATTATTGTTTCCTTTGGTATCATATTCTGTGCAGCTGGAAGGATTTTTACTGAAACTTTATTACTTTTGGACATTTGTTATGATGTGTAACCATGGCAACAAGTTATTTTTATTTTTTTTAACAACCGGGAGCAGCTGATTAACGTCTCAAAAGCTCAAATAATTTCTCAGCTACAGCCCCAAATCTCAAATGAGTTGAAAAGGAGGCTCCGTGCATGCATTCCCTGCATTTCCCCCCCAAAGAAACTGTGAAAGATGCCAAAAGAAAATACCTGTTGAATGTGATTGCATCAAACAGTCACAGTCCTCATGTTCTGTTTAAAGTGATTGGTTTTGTTCTCAATGCACCACAAACTAACTGTATTGAACCCTCACCTGCTGCATGTGAAAACTTTCTAAATTTCTTTGTTGAGAAAGTCAATTCCACCAGGGCCCAGATCTCACCAACTGCTCATGACCCCTCAGTCTCTGTGCCCTGCTCGGCTGTTTTTGACAGCTTTGAACCTGTGACTCTGTCGTCTCTGCAGGTGGTTAGTCAGGTTCACCAAGTGCTGTTCCTCCTCGTTTATTCAAAGAGGTTTTCGTCACTGTAGCTCCTTCAGTCCTTGCTCTTCTGAACAGCAGTCTGTCCTCTGGTGTGGTCCCTGAACATTTTAAACATGCAGCTGTCCAGCCTCTCATAAAACTTAAGAAACCCACTCTTGACCCCTCTGTTCTTGCTAACTACAGGCCAATCTCCAAACTGCCCTTTCTTTAAAAAATTCTCGAGAAGGTTGTGTACAACCAGCTATCAGCATATTTGGAAGAACAGAACGTTCTCGAGGTTTTACAGCCTGGTTTTAAAGCTCTACACAGTACAGAATCTGCTCTTTTAAAGGTTTTTAACGACATATTTTTAGCAACGGACTCTGGTGACAGTGTTGTCCTCCTGCTTTTAGATTTATCATCTGCTTTTGACACCGTGGACCATGACATCTTACTATGTCGTTTGAAACAATGGGGGGGTGTCAGCGGTGCAGCACTGAACTGGTTTAGGTCCTACTTAGCCGACCGTACTTTCTGTGTCCGCCTTGGTGACCATGTGTCCTCCTCTGCTCCTCTCTTGTGTGGGGTTCCTCAGGGCTCAGTCTTAGGCCCCCTCCTCTTCACGCTGTACCTGCTCCCTCTTGGCTCTATTCTGAATATATTCTGACAGCTTTGAACCTGTGACTCTGTCGTCTCTGCAGGAGGTGGTTAGTCATTTAAAGCCAACAGGTTCACCAAGTGCTGTTCCTCCTCGTTTATTCAAAGAGGTTTTCGTCACTGTAGCTCCTTCAGTCCTTGCTCTTCTGAACAGCAGTCTGTCCTCTGGTGTGGTCCCTGAACATTTTAAACATGCAGCTGTCCAGCCTCTCATAAAACTTAAGAAACCCACTCTTGACCCCTCTGTTCTTGCTAACTACAGGCCAATCTCCAAACTGCCCTTTCTTTAAAAAATTCTCGAGAAGGTTGTGTACAACCAGCTATCAGCATATTTGGAAGAACAGAACGTTCTCGAGGTTTTACAGCCTGGTTTTAAAGCTCTACACAGTACAGAATCTGCTCTTTTAAAGGTTTTTAACGACATATTTTTAGCAACGGACTCTGGTGACAGTGTTGTCCTCCTGCTTTTAGATTTATCATCTGCTTTTGACACCGTGGACCATGACATCTTACTATGTCGTTTGAAACAATGGGGGGGTGTCAGCGGTGCAGCACTGAACTGGTTTAGGTCCTACTTAGCCGACCGTACTTTCTGTGTCCGCCTTGGTGACCATGTGTCCTCCTCTGCTCCTCTCTTGTGTGGGGTTCCTCAGGGCTCAGTCTTAGGCCCCCTCCTCTTCACGCTGTACCTGCTCCCTCTTGGCTCTATTCTGAATATATTCTGACAGCTTTGAACCTGTGACTCTGTCGTCTCTGCAGGAGGTGGTTAGTCATTTAAAGCCAACAGGTTCACCAAGTGCTGTTCCTCCTCGTTTATTCAAAGAGGTTTTTGTCACTGTAGCTCCTTCAGTCCTTGCTCTTTACCTAGTAAAGAAACTGAAAGTTAAACTGGGTTTCTTTTTCAGAAATAGATCATGGCTAACACTGAATGTTAGGAAACGCCTTGTATCTGTGACTTTCCTCCCCTCCATTGATTACGGTGGCATTCTCTACATGAATGCTCCTACAAGCACCCTGCAGATGTTGTCTATCATGGTGCTCTAAGATTCATAACTGGCTGTGATTATCGTACCCACCACTGCACCCTGTATTCACTGGTTAACTGGACATCATTATCCTCACGCAGACTCTTCCACTGGTACATTTTCATCTTTAAATCACTTCTCGGTCTGCTGCCCTCATACATCTCCTCCTACATGTCTTTGCGTGAGTGCAGCTACAGTGTGCGCTCTCAGGACATGATCACCTGCAGTGTTCCGTCAGTGAGGACTGAACTTGGAAAAAGGGCCTTCTCCTACTCCGCTCCTGCTTCCTGGAATATCTTACAAAAAGATTTGAAGCTCTCGGCCCTGACCTCTCTAAATGGTTTTAAGAATCTTTTGGAATCCTGGCAAAAACCATTGCAGATATGTTCTTGTTTTTGATTTTGTACATCTACCTTGTGGTGTTTTGCTAGTTTTGATACTTTGCATTTCACTTTCTATTTCTCTCTTATGTTTTTTTTTCTGTTGTTTTTTGTTTAAGGAAATTCTACCATTGTTGTTCATCATTCTTTAGTTTGTAGCAGGTCGCTTTTGTAAATGAGCCCTCGAGGCTCAATGAGATTTACCTGACTAAATAAAGGTTGAATGAATTCTTAGAAAATATGGGATCTCCTTTCATTGTTATGCGGATGATACGCAGATTTATGCAGGTCGCTTTTGTAAATGAGCCCTCGAGGCTCAATGAGATTTACCTGACTAAATAAAGGTTGAATGAATTTATGTCCCGCTACAGAAAAAGGACTCCAACTCTCTGGCCCCTCTGTTTTCATGTTTGGAGGACATCAAAGCCTGGATGGCTGTGAACTTCTTAAAGTTTAATGAGGGAAAGACTGACTTTGGAAGCGCCACTGAGACTCCCAATGTCAATGTTGGTTCCTTGGCCCAATATATCAGACCTATTGTTACAAACTTGGGGGTCAAAGTCAATGCTAGACTAAAATTAGAAAACCACATCAGAGCAGTTGTTAAAACTATTTTTTTCCATCTGAGGCAGCTGGCTAAGGTGAAGCATTTTGAAAGCAGCATTTTGAAACAGTAGTTCACGCATTTGTGACCACTCGGCTGGACTACTGTAACGCACTCTAAGAATCAGTGATTCATGTATCTCTCAGCTTCAGAGGGTACAGAACGCTGCTATACTGTGGCGGACCACTAGGGGACTCTACTCACACCCAGAGGACAGGATGTTGGACTCTACTCACATCCAGAGGACAGGATGTTTTATTTTGAAAAGGTTTATGTGTAAGGTGTGGTTTTGGCGCTTACCGCGCAGAGTTAGTTGGAGTTGAGTAAAGTGAAGTTCTGCATCCAGTTTCTGTGTCGTCTTTTCTACTCCTCCACATTGGTGACCCCGCGAACCGAACATGTCGAGTTCTGAAGATGGAGCCAGCTCTTCTCAGACGGCCGCTGCTGTGGAACCTCCACCGGCTGCCCCGCTTTCTTTTTCGGTGGTCGTTAAAATCCCGGAATTCTGGCTGCATGATCCTCCTTCATGGTTCGTCCACATTGAAGCACAATTTGCTCTTCGTGGGATTTCATCAGACGACACTAAATACCACTATGTGGTCGCCTCGTTGGATCCGCTGTCCACCCGGCGAGCAATGACCCTGCTCCGACCGGGACCCTCCGGCACACGGAAAGTACACCGCTCTCAAGCAGCTGCTACTACGGCGCTACTCCCTCTCCGACGCAGAGCGCGCCAAAAAAAAACCTTTCCCTCTCCGGCTTGGGCGATGGCACAGCTCTTGAGCTGATGGAGAGCATGTTGTCCCTGCTGGGATCAGACGACGGTGGGTTCCTTTTTATCCACCTCTTCCTCCGGCAGCTCCCGGCTCCAGTGCGCGCTATGCTGGCCAACTCTCCGCTGCTGCAGCAGAAGGACTACCGCTCGCTGGCGGAAGAAGCCGACTGCATCCTCCTAGCTATGAGGACCTTCACAGTCCAGGCGGTGGTTCCCGGATCTCCAGCAGCACCTTCCGAGCTTCAAGCAACGCCCTCAGAGCCGGATGAGCCATCGGTGGAAGCAGGGATCGCTTTCCGCAGGCGTAAAGGAGCCGTCCTTTGTTCCTACCACCAGCGCTTCGGCGACAAAGCACGACATTGCATTCCGCCGTGCAGCTTCAAGCCGCAGGGAAACGACACCGCCAACGCTCGGTAGCAGCCGCGGCCATTGGCGACAAGGAAAGGCTGCTTTTCATAGAAGACTCAAGGTCGGGGAGGTGGTTCCTGGTGGATTCTGGTTCTCAGAAGAGCCTCGTCCCCCCGACTGGCTCCGACAGGTTGGCAGAAGGCTGTGGGCCGTTGCTAACCGCGGCTAACGGCTCTCCCATCAAGACATTTGGTGAAAGGTTGGTGACTGTTTCCATGACCGGGACTTCCAGTGGAACTTTGTTGTAGCTGCGAGCTCAGTTCCTATTTTAGGTGCTGATTTTTATTGTGCTCATGGGCTCCTTGTGGATGTTGCTAACAGACGTTTGATTGATGCTTTGTCTTTTTCATCACTGCCTTGTGCTACACGAGGAGCTGGGCCTTTAATGCATGCTAACTTTTTAGCTTCAGGAAGCGTGTTTCAGCGTTTATTGTCAGAGTTCCCCTCGCTGACTGTCCCTAATTTTTCCAACACAGAAACAAAACACGGGATCGAACATTATATCCCCACAACGGGTCCTCCGGTTTTCGTGCGTGCACGCCGTCTCGATGCTACTAAGCTAGCAATAGCGCGGCAAGAGTTTGCTAACATGGAGCGTTTAGGCATTGTGCAACGTTCCAACAGTCCGTGGGCCTCCCCCTTGCACATGGTGCCCAAGTCAGACGGACAATGGCGACCTTGTGGGGATTTCCGCCGCCTTAATAACATCACGGAAAATGACAGTTACCCCATCCCCCACATCCAGGATTTTTCAGTTCACCTGGCTGGGACCTCTATTTTTTCTAAAGTAGATTTAGTGCAGGGATACCACCAGGTTCCCGTGCATGTGGAGGATGTTCCTAAGACCGCTGTGATCACTCCGTTCTGCCTTTTTGAGTTTTTGCGCATGCCTTTTGGTCTTAAAGGGGCAGCCCAAACGTTCCAGCGGTTGATGGATTCAGTCTTAAGGGGATTGTCCTTCGTGTTTGTGTACTTGGACGACATCCTTGTGGCTAGCAGCTCGGCTGAACAGCACATGTCCCACCTCCGTGAGGTTTTTCAGCGCCTAGCAGCACATGGCCCGATTGTAAACACAGCAAAATGCCAGTTTGGGTTGCCAGTTATTGATTTTTTGGGCCACCGCATTTCTGCCAGTGGTGCTGTTCCGTTGCCAAACAAAGTGCAGGCGGTGTCCAATTTTCCACAGCCCCAGTCTGTGAAAGCTCTACAGGAGTTTTTGGGGATGGTTAATTTCTATAACCGTTTCCTCCCCAGGGCAGCACAACTGCTGCAACCGCTTTATGGAGCGCTAAAAAAGAAAAAGGCCAACAAAAGTGTTGACTGGACACCAGAACGCCTCCAGGCATTTGGTGATGCTAAAACTGCATTGGCCACTGCTGCCCTTTTGGCCCATCCATCCGCAACGGCACGAATAGCTTTGACAACCATACCATACCATACCATTTTATTTATAAAGCACTTTAAACAGGAACAAGTCCACACCAAAGTGCTGGACAAACAAACACGCAACAGGCAACACAGACAATGAAGTACAACACGAAAAACATAAAAACATTGCAGATCATAAATAAAACGATCCAATACAAATCAGCTGGCATTGAAAGCAATGGAGTAGTAGTGAGTTTTTAACCGGGATTTGAAAACCGAGAGGGAGGGGGCCTGTTTGATGAGCAGCGGTAACTCGTTCCAGAGTCTTGGGCCTGCTACAGAGAACGCCCTGTCACCCCTGCGCTTAAGGCGAGTTTCTGGAACTATTAAGAGTACCTGATCCTCTGACCTCAAAGCACGTGGAGGGACATATGGGTGTATCAGATCCGAGAGATAGGCGGGGGCGAGACTGTTCAGCGATTTGTAGACATACATGAGAATTTTGAATTGGATTCGAAGATGAACCGGTAGCCAGTGAAGGGAGGCCAAGACTGGTGTAATGTGCTCTCTTTTGCGTGTGCTGGTTAAAAATCGGGCAGCTGCGTTCTGAACCAGTTGTAATCGTGCAATGGTGGCTTGACTGACGCCAAGCAGAAGGGAATTGCAGTAATCAAGCCTAGATGTAATGAATGCGTGAATCACTGTCTCCAGGTTGTTTTTGGATAATATGGGCTTCAGCTTAGACAGACGCCTCAGCTGGAAAAAACAGGATTTGACGATCATGTTTACATGACTGTTGAGTTTCATGGAAGGATCCATTATCACTCCCAGATTTGTGACTTTTTGTTTTTCGGACAGGGGTAGAGCAGACAGGTCAATGCAGTGGTTTGAGGTTGTGTCATTGGGAAGGAACAATATGGCTTCAGACTTCTTATCGTTAAAGCTTAAGAAATTTAAAGCCATCCAGTCCCTGATGTCAGCCAGGCAGTCGAGCAGAGGTTGAATGGTAAATGGAGCTTATTTATATAGCGCTTTCCAGCCCCCTGTGAGGAGCACCAAATCGCTTTACAATACCAGCCATCCACCCATTCATTCACACATTCATACACCGGTAGTGGTAGCCTGCCTTGCAAGGCGCCATCCAGACCTACCGGGAGCAACTCGGGGTTAAGTGTTTTGCCCAGGGACACAACGACACATGGTGGGCGGACGTAGGATTCGAACCTACAACCTTCCGATCGGGGGACGACTGCCATTACCACTACACCACGGCCGCATAAGACGCATCTGATGTTGCGGTGGGAGCTGTGTTAGAACAGCAGGTTTCTGGGGTTTGAAAACCGCTTGCATTTTTCAGCCGTACGCTGCGGGACAATGAACTTAAATACAGCGTCTTTGACAGAGTTGCTGGCACTTTACCTGGCTGTACACGCCATTTCAGATTTTTCCTGGAGGGCCGCCAGTTCACTGCATATGTTGACCACAAACCCTTGGTGTTTGCAATGTCCAAAATTTCTGACCCCTGGTCTGCACGCCAGCAATGCCACCTCGCTGCGGTTTCTGAATTTACTACAGACATTCAGCATGTGGCTGGCAAATCCAACATGGTAGCCCACTGTCTCTCCCGAGTGCTTATCTCTCCCGTGTACGTTGGCATCGATTTTTCTGCTATGGCTGCGGACCAACGTACCGATACAGAAATACTCGAGCTCCAGTCTAGGCCCACAGGCCTCAAGTTGGAGGAACGGCAGGTGAATGACAGAGATCCTCTCCTACTCTGTGACATTTCTACTGGCACGCCCCGCCCTCTGGTTCCGGTTTCATGGCGCCGCAGCGTTTTTGATTCTTTACATTCCCTTTCTCATCCAGGTGTTAGAGCCTCTGTGAAACTGGTCAGTTCAAAGTTTGTTTGGCCCAGGTTGCATAAAACAGTTAAGGAGTGGGCAGCAGCGTGTGTCCCATGTCAGCGTGCTAAGGTCAACAGGCACACCAAAGCACCTTTGGAACCTTTCTCCATTCCTAGTCGGCGGTTTGATCATGTGCACGTAGACCTGGTATAAACAGTATAAATAAACTGAACTGAATTGAACTGAATTCCTCCAAATCCGAGGCCATGGTCTTGAGCCGGAAAAGGGTAGCATGCCCTCTCCGGGTCGGGGAGGAGGTCCTGCCCCAAGTGGAGGAGTTTAAGTATCTCGGGATCTTGTTCACGAATGAGGGAAAACTGGAGCGTGAGATCGATAGGCGGATAGGTGCAGCGTCCGCAGTGAAGCGGGCGCTGTACCGGTCTGTCGTGGTGAAGAGAGAGCTGAGTCAAAAGGCAAAGCTCTCAATTTACCGATCGATCTACGTTCCCACCCTCATCTATGGTCATGAGCTTTGGGTTATGACCGAAAGAACAAGATCTCGGATACAAGCGGCTGAAATGAGTTTTCTCC
>JBBPBX010036708.1:0-31338 GCA_038048925.1 Garcialebias charrua | reverse complement strand
TATATATATATATATTTATATATATATATATTATTTATTTATTTTTCTCTTACCCCCCTGGTTGCCTGGCGGACATTCTGGGGGTGGGCCGTCAGGGGTTGTGCTGGGGTGTGGGGGGGTTCGGGGCCTGCGGGTTCGCCGTGGGCGGGGCTGGCAGTGCGCTCCCCCTGGGGCTGCTTGGACTCGGGTGTCCTGTCCTGTCGGCAGGGCGCGGGGTGGGCCGGATCTTGGATGTCTGCTACTCTCCACCCCAGAATGAATGGGCCTACCTCCTGGGTTTGGATGTGGGCTGCCCTATGCAGGGAGCAGGTACATGTCTTGGACCTAGGGGGTATAGAGTGTGCATCGGGATTATGAATGGAACGTGTCGTTATTGTTTGTCTTTCTGTGACTGAGGATGAGGATGAGGGTGGGTCTGAATGAGTGTGTCTGTGTATGAATGTTTAAGTGTCAGGCTGGGACTTGGACTGCCCCCTCTCTGATACTTCTGAGGCTACTTCGTGTCGCGTTCCTGCCATGTGGCCCCCTGGTGGGTGTTCCTTTGCCTGCGGGCGTGCTTGGGGCCCTAACTATCTGGGGTTGGGCGCTTGGGCGTTTGTCTGCTCGGCCTGGTGGCTGCCTGGTGGGGCACGTGTCCTCTGGTCTGGTCGGGTCTGGGCCTGAGGGGTGGGCATCCCCGATGCCCGGGCCTTGGTGACTGGCCCTAGGGCTACGTCGGTGCAGCGGGCTCCGGCGGGGGCCTGTGAATTTGTCGTGTGTGGTCGCTGGTGGGGTTCGTCCGGTTCTTCCCCTTGGTCGGATCTGGGGAGTGGACGAGTGGCTCGTCCTGTTCGGGTGGTCCTGGGGACTCTGGACTCGGGGTCCTATCTGGGGTCTTGGGCTTTGATCGCCCCTTCATCTGTCTCAGGACTTTGGGGGGACGGATCTCTGATGCTTCACAGTCGCTACTAAATGTTCTATTGGAGGAACCTTATTCACTTATGCATGCTCACAACCACACACAAATGGATGCAGGGATGTATATGTAGATATATGCAGATATGTAGATGGATATATGAATGAATATAAATGTATATGTATGTATACTGTATATATATTTGTAGGTATGGGTATGTGTATTTATAGAAATCTACTGCAAGGTCATGAATATTATCAGTCTTTATGCATGTATGTTTCTTTGCTATCCAAAAAAGCTAAGTCTGGTCCTGTCCAGTCGGACCAGACTTAGCTTTTTTGGATTTTTCTACCTGGATTATTGAGCATGCATCAGGGTTTCTTTGCTATGTTCTATCATGTGCTTTGCAGGATTGTGGACAGAGGTTGGGTATGTTTGCCTTGTGCTCTTTTTGTGGATAATTGTTGTTTTGTTGTCTTACTTTCTCTTTTCTTTCTTTCTTTCTCTCTATTTAAAAAAATACATATTGGAGTGAGAGGATGGCTATAAGGTGAGAAGGGAGGCCATCTATAAATGAAAAAAAAAAACTACTGCTATTGAAATGAATTATTGCTAGTCCAGGCTTAATTAAATTTAAATCTTGAAACTTGTTCTCATCATAATAGTCACAAACATCCACAGTTGGAAAGTATTCAGTTACAATCTCATCAGTGATATTGTAAATTTTTTCATCAAAATCTTCATTCAACATCATGACCGAATATGTTTCTTCCACGACCGATACTTCGGTCCATTTCACTTAGATTATCCACATTTTTCCAATTCTTTCACATCCTTTATTATTTTGGCGTATTGTCCTTCTTGTGCTATAATCCAAACATTGCCATTTTTTGTCCAAGTCGATATTATTTTCTGCTTTTTTTTAACAACCTTGCTTCCCTTGAAATATGGCTATTCTTTTTTGTTAAATGTTCATTAATGTAGACTTTAGTTCCACTTAAATTTTTCATTTGCATTATCACAGTATTCCTAACCTTCCTGCTATTAAATCTGACAACTATAGCTGGTTTGTTCTTGTTAGATTTGTTTGGCAAGGTGTAACAGGTTGATAAATCGTCCTCGGTAATATTAATGTTTTTATCCTGTAAAAAATGTTACCACTTGTTTTTCCAGGGATTGTAAATCTTGATGTGTCGCATTCTCGGATTTAGGAAAGGACCTGGGTTTTACTTCCAAACCCGATATCAACAAGTTTTCTTGTCTAGCAATCCATTCCATATCGTCCACTTCATTTACAAGTTCAATGATTGTCTTATCCTTTTCAATTAATTGAAGTCTGAGTTGCTTCACTTCCGTTTTCACTTCCGCAAGTAAACCGTTTAATTGTTCATAATTTGAGGATAGCTTGGCTAATTCTTGACCCATAAAGTTTAATGAATTTTTAATATCCTCCAAAGTATCAAGACTGTGCTCCTCCATGAGTTCTTTCTTCCCTTCCCCTTTATTTCCTTTACTTGCCATTGTTCAAGTGATTACAAACTTAATGTTAGTTGCAAAAGTAGAAGACTAGGTCTCAGTTCTAGTTATTTTTCACCATGATGATGACTTTACATCATCAAAAACTCTACATCAATGGCTATCATGGAATTAATGGAACAAATAACTACTGCTGTCGATCAAAATCAATATTGTGTCAGTATTTTTGTTGATTTAAAAAAGCATTCGATACTATTGATCACACCATTCTCCTTGAAAATTTGAACAAATATGGTATTAGAGGACCAGCATTAAAGTGGGTATCTACCGTAAACACCGGTGTATAATACGCACTTTTATTGCTCATTTGAATGTCCTGCGTATTATACACCGAAGCGTATTATCTACAGATTTTTTCCCATATTTTTAGACCCATTTTTGGCTCTGATTCGCTTTTTCATTTTGGCCTAAAAAATGGTGCAGTACCAGTTTCGGCCGCTATGGGCGCTAATGCACCCTGTAGTCTGTTTACCTGCAGACTGTACCTGGAGGCGTATCCTGGCGCCATCTAATGGCCATAAAATAGACTGTCACGGCAGCGCGTATTATACACCGAAGCATATTATCTACCGATTTTTCTGATTTATTTCCAAATATTGGCCAAAGCGTATTATACACCGGAGCGTATTATACACCGGAGTTTACGGTTGCTATTTAAAAGATAGGAAACAATTTGTACAAATAAATGATGTAAGATCTGACCTCTGTAATATCACACGTGGAGTTCCCCAAGGCTCTGTACTTGGACCAAAGCTATTTATTTTATATGTGAATGACTTGATAAATGTGTCAGGACTCCTTAAATGTGTACTTTTTGCTGATGATACCACATTTTTCTGTTTAGGTGAAGATGTAGAACAAATGTTGGAATTGATAAAGACAGAATTTGTCAAAATACAAACTTGGTTTAAAATCAATAAATTATCATTAAATCTAGAAAAAACTAATTACATGATATTCAGTAATAAAAAGAAAACTGTTGATGTTCCACTCAAAATTGAGGGTGTTGAGATTTGTAGAGTGAGTGAGGTGAAGTTTTTGGGTGTTATCATTGATGACAAACTGACATGGAAACAACACATAAATTCTGTAAGAATAAAAATAGCTAAATCGATTGCAGTACTGTACAAAGTCAGAGACTTATTGAATGATAAAGCTCTGTACTTGTTGTATAACACAATCATTGTTCCACACTTAATCTATTGTATTGATGTTTGGGGGAAAGCGTGTAAAACAATCACAAAGCCTATTTTTGTATTGCAGAAAAGAGCTGTAAGAATTATCACTAGAAAACATTACTGTCATCCATCTAGTACATTATTTTATCAACTGAAGTTATTGAAGTTCCATGATTTGGTAGATTATAATATTTTATCAGTTATGTATAGGGCTCAGAATAACGCATTACCTTTAAATATCCAAATGCATTTTGTTAAAAGACAAAGTTGTTATAACCTTAAGGGGACAGAGATGTTTGTAAAACCACAATTCAGAACTAGTTTGAAGGGATGTTGTACCTCAATCCAGGGAATTAGATTATGGAATGGCTTGGAGGATGTAGTTAAAAATGCCAAGTCAATGTTTACATTTAAGAAAATTATCAAAATTATTTTGTTTAAAAAAATATGAAGTGACGTAATGTGTATTGTATTAGTTAGAAAATTAGAAAGAGTTAGTCATTTTGTACTGATGGTGGAATATTACTATTGTTTAATCTGATTGTTTGAAAAAAGGGGCAGATATAATAAGATTTATTCTTCTTTCTGCTACCTTTCATTTTTTTTATATTTTGGACGTTATCATTTATGGGATTGTCTTGTATTGTGTTTCTTTTGTAAAAAAATGAACAAATTTAATAAACATAAACTTTCAGTGAGTATTGAGACCTGGGGCCTCATGTATCAACGGTGCGTACGCACAAAAACCTTGAGTACGCCATTTTCCACACAAAACTCTGTATGTATCAAAACAGAACTGAACGTGGAAATGTGCGCAGCTCCACGGCAACTCCAAGGCTGGCGTACGCACGTTTCTGTGGTTTTGGTTCCATTGGCGATACCTAGAGGTGATTCTGAGAAACTGTTCATGATGTGAAAATCATTATTGTTCACACCAAACACACATGATTAACAATTATTACATCCACATGGACGCAATTAGAATATAACTATTCTATGATTTGGTTAATTATAACATTTTGTTGCTTATGTATAAGGCACATAAAGGCATGTTGCCTGACAATATTCAAACACATTTTGTTAAAAGAGAGAGTGTATATTTTCTTAAAGGAATTGAGATGTTTGTGAAGCCTTATTTTAGTAGTAGTTTGAAGGAACGATCCACAATAATTCAGGGAATAGGATTGTGGAATGGTTTGGAAGATACTGTTAAGAATGCCAGATCACTGTGTACATTTAAGAGACTGATAAAGACGAGTTTCTTGGAAGAATATGGGAATCGTTAATACATATATCTACTTAAGTTGTTGTCTGATTTGATTAAGATGTTTGAGTTTTTATGTTTTTAATTTAGCTAGATTGTTATTTTCTTTTTGAAATAAAATTTTATATATATAATTTGATTTACATTAGAATTGAGTAAAAAGGGGCAGTTTTCATAAGACTAGTTCTTCTTCTGCCACCTTTCATTTTATTTAATTTACTTTTTGTTATTGTATTGTATGTATAATTGTCATGTTTTTAAATGAAATGAATAAATAAATAAAAAAATAAAAAAATAACCTGCAAAAGATATAAAAAACAGAAAGACTGAATAGTCTTGCACAGCTTCAATTCTTGTTTTTTGGTTATTTTTAGCTGTTTTAGCAGTTGAAAAACGTGATGCATGATGGGACAAGACGACATTCCTCTGGTGCAAGGCATATTTAAATGAATTTGCATATTTATATGGAGGCGTGTCAAAGGCGGAGTCGGCCACTCTCTCATGTGCGCTCAATTCCACGTTGATTGTGATGTACAAAAGCAATGTGCGTGGATTCCGGCGTACGCACAGTTTGATACATCTGGATTTTTTTGTGCGTACGCCGTTTTCTGGATTTGACCGTACGTCACTTTTCAGTAAGAAGTCCACGCAAGTCTTTGTACATGAGGCCCCTGGTCTGCCAATTCCTCACAATCCGCCGAAGTCTACTGAAGTCTGCCTAAGTCCTCCGAAGACCGCCTACGTCCGCCGAAGATCACCGAGGTCAGTCCCCCGAAGTCTGCCGAAGTCTGCCGAAGACCGCCGAAGATCACCGAGGTCAGGCGAAGTTCACCATTAGCCTAGACGAGGCTCAGCTTCAAGGATCGCTAGCTTACTATGGCCAACAAAATGCGCCGACAACTCCGTCGAAGATTGCAGAGACTGCCGAAGGCCTAGACAAGGCCTAGCTACCGAGCTACAGAGCTACAGAGCTTCACCAGCCTACCAATGCAGGCGCACAACCGCCGCCACAGCTCCTAGGTCTGAACTCGAAGACAGCATCCGCGGCTCCAACGACCCGTCGGCCCAAGAGAGACAATCCGGTTCACAGAAGTTCGCAGAAGGCACCTGGACCGGGTAAGTTAGTTGTGGTCAGTTGTAGTTATCAACCAATATTCCTTCTCCATCCAACTTGGTTTTTAAACATCAAGCATTCGAGTATTGTTCGTTGAGTTATTTAAAAAAATAAAAAAATAATAAAATAAATAAATAAAAAGAAAATAAAAATTATTTAAAAAAAATTATTATTTAAGAAAATAAAAAGAAGTAGTTTGTGTTAACATAACATAACACAAACTACTTCTTTTTATTTTCTCCAATAAAAGACAAATGTAAAATAACTTGACCCAGCTGAGGTTCGAACTCGTAGCCTACGGGTCAAGATAAAATGTGAGCTTAAAGCCGAGAGCTTATCCCTTTGCGCCACGGCGGCTTATTAGTTTTTTTGGAGTCAACCTTTCCTATGAAGGATTCGCCGCTTGTAAAATTCTGGCGCGCGCAGGATTTAGAGATTATCAGTTATATTTTAAAACCCTGGCTACGTGCAAGAGTTAGAGAATATTAGTTATATTTTATAGAACTTCAGCATTCGCTCTGAAAGGCGGAAATGCTCTGTAGGCTATGGGTGCGCGCTTCGTGTTATTTACGTCCTAACATAAGCTGAATTGTAATCAGTCAATAACAAAAAATTACTCAGAAACACTAATTCAGCTAACAATTATTTTTGGGGTTTCTGTAAAATCAGCTCGCGCTGAGGTTGTTGTTTGAATGAGTCCCGCCCTTGTTGCAAACAACGAATCAAATGTGAGCAGTACATGACGTCAAACTGGGTCCGTGGGGCTCGGCCCGATAAGAACCACGGTGGAGATGGTTCCAAAACGAGGGCAGACCCCGGGCGGAAAAGGAAAATGCGAACACGCCGAAACTGGGTTAGAAGCAGGATGGAGCCGGGGAGAGTCGGGGAGGGCCGTGCAATGCGAAAACGGCTACAGAGAGCCCCCAAGACCAGGCCAAGATCCCAACCAGGGGTCAGAATCCTGTTTGGTAGTTTAGTCCGAAGCACACCTTTCATAAATCTTATTATGATTGGAAACGCTCCAGGTGTCCTGTGTCCCCAGCCTTCGTTACAGGTTGAAATTGCTGATAGGAAAATTTTAATCATTGAGTGAGAACAACCTTTTTCCAGTAAGTCCTGAAGGAAGGTCAGGAGCTGAGCCAAGTCCCATGCATAAGAAATAATATTTATTTCTGAGCACCAGGCTTCAAAAATATGCCACTTCTGTACGTATAGAGACTGTGTTGACATAGCACAGGCATTTTGTAAGTTTTTTACCACATTTTCCAGTAGGCCTGACGCTATCAGCTTGTTCTTTTCTGCCAACAAGCTGAAATTTTTGACAATTCCGGGCCTAAGCGGCTGGATTGCCCCTTCTGGTGACATAGTTTGGCCTTGAAGAAGAGCTGTTGGTGCATCCAGTTCTCCTCATAGGGCCCTGGAGGCTGTGAACCCTTGGGGGTCAACCAAGTTAGGAAGAGGGCTTCTTTGTCAATGTGCTACCAGGTTGCTCTGCTCGAGGGTAATCGAGGGCAGATGCAACCTGTCATCCGTATTAGACAGAGTTGAAGCAGAAAGTCTATTTTCCCCCTCTAAGTTTGGGGTCATGGGACTGGGAGACTGCGAGTTTTGTAAAGGAGCAGATCTTCTGACTCCAATCCGTTTTCTGGAATGGTCCAGTTTATTGGTCCATGGCTTTAACAGAGTGTCGGAACCAGGTAAACCGACCGGGGTCTATGTTTCACCCGTTGGGAGAATTTTGTATGAGAGCAGAGCTGGATCAGCATAGAGAGGAAGGTCACATGCTGTCTGATCACTGCTTGGACATTGCGTGCCCCTCATTAATAATAATGGGGCAGCTGCAACGTGAGAACGTGGAGATGCTCCTTTTAGTTTGGCAGACTTTAGATTATTTGGTGATAGAGAGCCCAGTCCCCTTCGAAAAACAGGAAGAGAGATCTGATTCAAATCTGATTTGATTATATGCATAACAGCTTGAACTCAATTGCTGCTGTGAAGGTGTGAAGCTTGTGGCTACCTGTGGGCATCTGACGTGTCCCCCTCCCCCGTCGTTATATTCTGTCGGCATGCCTCCCTGAGGTACGGACATCTCACGTGTTCACCTGGTTAGTGTATTGGCTGCCCCGTTATTCACAATGGAGCGGGGGCTTGAGTACGTGACTCCCCCTCACCTGTCTCCGTGAGGGATGTGGGGACTGCTTGCAGATGCCTCTGTGTCTGTTTACTACAGACGAATCAGAGGCACCTTGCTAGGGTTTTTTGATTAGGCTAACACTCCATTGGCCGTGAGGAAAGGGGGGGGATGCCTCCCTCCCTTTATGACGGCTGGCAGGCAAGAGGGACCTGTTCTGCTGAAGTTATTTGTGTTTTTTTTTTGAGAGTCAATAAAACAGAGAGGGGCTGTTTTATGAGCTTTATTTGTGCTTATGTGCAATGACGTACATGATTCTATGTCACTTACAGCAGAGAGAACATGATTTGTGCATGCAATAGATTTACCAGCTTTTTGTACTATGTTACAAATAAAGTCTGGACATGAAGGGATCATTCCCAGTACCACGTGGGCGGGTGATCATGTAATGTGGGAACGTGGACATGGTTCATCAGGTACATTTCTGTCTGGTGTCCCGGCTCGCCGAGGAGGCCGTATGTCTGACCACCTGGCGGGGAACAAACCTGTTTTTGCTCCATGCGTGCTCGGTGCGAGGTCAGTCCGGCGGGGGTCTCTGTCAGGGCTCCTCCTCGTATGCTGGCCGCTTTTGCGATGGGGCACGCGTTGCTGAGCGGTGTCGAGGTTGCGCAAGTCTGCCTCCAACAGATTCCGTTGGGGAGGGGGGGGAAGCTTCTCCGGGGAATGCCTACCCTGAAAGCTTCGGCCTGTCCGCGCCTTTGGTCCAGCTTGGTCTGAATTCGCTCCAAAACTTTACCAAATAATCCCGTCGGATCTATCGAGTGGTGGATAAAAGGCACCTTTTCTCCCTCGGGGAGATCCGTTACAGTCATCCACAGATGGCGAATCGCGATGACCACTTCCACCATGCCTCTGCCTTGAGCAACAACGGCTGTCCTCATCATGTGGAGTACAAAGTCTGTCTCCCTGCGGGCTTCGTCCAGCAAGTCGGCGACAACCTTGCTTGTCCGTCGTTACCTGCAGCTGCTGCAGCTTTTCCGCTAGGTAAGCTTGCATCAACGTGGACGCGTTCATGGCGCGCCGCGAGTCCCTGAGCTATGTAGCACTTCTCGAGTTGAGACGCTGAAGCTTGACAAGCCTTGCTAGGGAGAGTTGGTTTTGTCCCGGATGACTTAGGAGCAAGGTGAGATGCTATTGTGTCCTCCATCTGAGGCACGTTAGATATTCCCACCTCATCCATCCCGTCAACGTCGAGGAACTGTGAGAGGGGAAAACACTGGCATCCTTTTTCTCTTGGCGGCCTGCTGCTTCGAGTAAAAATAGTTTCCTAACAGCCTCCTGTTGGCGAGACGGAGGCTCGGGCCATAGGATGTGTAACGCGTCTGATGCTCTGTGGCACAGTTCGAACAGAGCAGGAATGGAAAAGTCAGTTTCTGGGAGCACAGGTACCGGGACTGGGAAAGATCTTCTCCCTGATCCTCCAGTTCTACGTCTGCGTCCTCCGCTGAAAATTCACCTGAGGCTGAAATCAAGATCTCGTCCTCGTTCATAATGCCTCGGGTGTCGAACTCGACTGTTAAGTCCACCATAGGAGCCAACACGTCAGGGTTGTCACTCCATTTGACTTATGTGCTGTCGTGCAGAGCCATGTTCTCGAGCTCGGGCGTAAGAGTGAGAGGCTCCATGGTGTCTGCATCTGTTGGTAATGCTGACGTACCCATGGCTTTGGCGACGAGGTCAACCCGGTGCCGCAACACCACATCCAGCATCAGGCTGCAGTTTGGGCAAAAGTCGGGTGTATCCAGCACTGTTTTTACGTGTAGCATTCCCAGGCAGACTGGACAGGCCTCATGGGTGTCCGTCGCAGCGATGGAGAAACCATATCCACTAGGACAGGCGCGCGAAGTTGGGCTCGCCGTCCCACTGGTCTTTCCTTGGATGTCTGGCCTTTCGCTTTCCTTTCTCCAGAGGCATGTCCGAGATAAGGTGAGCGAGTCATTCCAGAATCCTTTTTCTTTTTCCTTGAAATGTCTCCTCCGCCGCGTCGCTTTCATTGGCTAGCTCGCTAGGAGTTAGCAAAATAGCTTTTTTTTGTGTGCCATAGTTAGCGCAGTCGAGCGAAGCAATCTGTACAGAGAGGAGAAGAAAATACTTCGGGGTTAAAAGAAAATGTACCGGACTAGCATTCGTAATCCAACAATACACAGGAATAATTCTCTGTGCGCTCTGTGCAAGGAGCAAGCTCACCTCAAGTTGAGCGATGAAGCAACAGAGAAGTCCCGCGAAGAGGTAGTTCAAGTTTAGCGAGGTGAAGGGCAAAAAAGAGAAAGATGGATGGGCATCAGCCACTTAAGTACCCAGAGGGTGGGGCCTCTGACGCGGCGTTGACGCCCTTGCCATAAAGGTATGAGTATATTCCTTCAGGTAATCGTGCGGGGGCGCAATTCCCATAGCAAGTATGTTGCACCGAGAGACCAGACTGAAAGGGAACAGAGAGGGGCTGTTTTTTTAGCTTTATTCGTGCTTAAGTGTAACGAAAAATTTGACTTTATGTCATTCACAACGGGAAAAAACATGATTTGTGCGTAAAAGAAAGTCACCAGCTTTTTGTACCATGTTACAAAAAAAGTCTGGACGTGAAAAGGTAATTTCTCGTACCGCGTGGATGGGTGATCCTGTAAAGTCAAGAAGAGGGCCTAGTCCATCAGGCCCGTTTCTGTCTGGCGTCCCGGTTCGCCGAGAAGGCCCTGTGTCGGACCGCCTGGCGGGGAACAAATCTGTTCTTACTCCAGGCGTGTTCGGCCCGAGGTAGGTCGGACGGTGGTCTCCGCCGGTGCTCAGCCTCGTATGCCGGCCGCTTTTGCGGTGGGACACGTGTGGTTGAGTGGTGTCGGGGCTGCGGGGCTCTGCTTCCAACTGACTCCCTAGCGGGGGAGCGAAAACTCTTCCGGGGATAATTACCCAGAGAGCCTCAGCCTGATTGCACCTCTGGTCCAGTCTGGTCTGAATTCGATCCAACGCTTTTCCGAATAATCCCGTCTGCTCTATCGAGTGGTGCAGAAAATTAATTTTCTGTCCCTCCGGGAGGTCAGTTAGGGTCATCCACAGATGGCGTTGTGCAATGACCACCTCAGCCATGCCTCTGCCTTGTGCAATAGCTACGGTCCCTATCATGCGGAGCACAAAGTCTGTTGCCCTGCGGGCTTCTTCCAGCACGTCGGCGGCAGCCTGTCTGTCCGTCGTTACCTGGAGCTCCTGCAGCTTTCCAGCCAAGTACGCCTGCATCATGGCGGATGCATTCATTGCACGCACCGCAAGGTCCTGAGCCCTGTAGCATTTCTCGAGCAGAGAAGCCGAGGCTCGACAGACTTTGCTAGGCAGAGTTGGTTTCGTCCCGGATGACCTGGGAGCCAGATGAGATGCCAGCGTGTGCTCCATTTATGGCACGTTGGCTATACCCGCTGCATCCATCCCATCCACGTCGAGGAACTGCGAGAGCGGCAGCAGCATAGGAGCCCTGGGCTGAGTCCAGGTGCGAGTCAGCTCCGTGTGGAAATCCGGAAAGATGGGCATTTTTTGCCTCGTTGTGGCCTGCTGCTTTGAGTAAAAGTAATTTCCTGCCAACCTCGTGACTTGTTGACGAGGTGGAGGCTCTGACCATGGGATCTGCAACACGTCCGCTGATCTGCGACACAAGTTGAACAGAACAGGGATCAAAAAGTCAGTTTCCAGGAGGACAGGCGCCGGGGTGCGAGAGAGGTCTCCCCCTGTTCGTCGTACTCAATTTAGTGTCATCCGCAGAAAATTCACCTGAGGCTGAAATCGAGATCTCGTCTTCGTTCATGAAGCCTCGAGTGTCGAAGTCGAGTGTTAAGTCCCCGATAGGAGCCAGAGCGTCTGGGCTGTCACCCCATTCGCCCAGGGTGCTGTCCTCCAGAGCCATGCTCTCAAGCTCTGGCGTGGAAGTGAGAGGCTCAGTCGTGTCTGGGTCTGTTGGCGCCACAGCAGCGTCCATGGCTTTGGCGACGAAGTCCTCCCGGTGCCTCCTCACCACCTCCAGCATTTGGCTGCAGTGTGGGCATGATTTGGGCGTATCCAACGCCATGTTCGCGTGCAACATTCCCAGGCAGACAGGACAGGCCTCATGGGTGTCCGTCGCCGAGAGGGAAAAACCGTATCCGCTGGGGCAGGCGCGCGAAGTTGGGCTCGCCGTCCTGCTAGTCTTTTTCAAAAGCCTTGTCTTTCGCTTTCCTTTCTCCGGAGGCATGTCCGAGATAAGACGAGCGAGTCCTTTCAAAATCCTTTTTCTTTTTTATTTGAGACGTCTCCTCCGTCGCGTCGCTTTCGCTGGCTAGCCTGCTACGAAGTTAGCAGAGGTATTAATGTGACATAGTTTAGCACCGTCGAGCGAAGCTGTCTGCGGAAAGAGGAGAAGAAAATACTTTGGGGTTAAGGAAAAATGTGCCAGACTAGCTTTCGCTAGCCCGGCAGTACGCAGAAAGAATTCTCTGTACGCCCTGTGTAGGAAACAAGCTCACCTCTGGTCGAGCGATGAGGCACAGAGAAGTCCCGCGAAGAGAGTTCAGGTTTAAGCGAGGTGAAGGGCAATAAGAGGAAGTAGGATGGACCTTATATACCCAGAGGGCGGGGTCTCTGGCGTGACGCTGACACCCCTGCCATAAAGGCGTGATTGTATTCCTTCAGGTAATCGCGCGTAGCGCAATTTCCCATAGCATTTATGTTGCACCGAATGACTGACTGATAAGGGAACCAATAATTCTCTGTCAGGTCATCTGGACAGTTTCTTTTTATAGAAACATTTCACCCTCCATCTGGAGGGCATCATCAGTCAGAGGAGTTCCAGGAGTTGTTTCTTCTTCTTCTTCTTCTTCTTCTTCTTCTTCTTCTTCTTCTTCTTCTTCTTCTTCTTCTTCTTCTTCTTCTTCTTCTTCTTCTTCTTCGTGTTGTTTAATGGCGGTTGGCAAGAAACTGAAGGTGTGCATTACAGCCACCTACTGGTATGGAGTGTGGTCCGAAATGGTTATTTCCCTAATCTATTTATGTGTTTTCTACCGTAAATTTTAAATTCTGGTAAACAATTTTTTTTCCAGAAATCTTATAATATGTTTACTTCCTAAATTCCTTTGTAGTGTGTCTATAATGGTAAACTGTTCCTTAATATTTTCAAACTGTCTTATCATATGTCTTCTTTCTTGTTCATATTTCTGACATTCCAATATAACGTGTATTACAGTTTCCTTCTGACCACAATGGTCACAGTTCCCACTATCATGCTTTTTTATAGTAAAAAGTGAGTCATTAAGTCCTGTATGTCCCAGTCTCAGTCGTGTTATAATTCTTTCTTCTTTTCTACTCCTTTTTCCAGCTCTCGTTTCTCCTACAACCCTTTGGATCTTAAAGAACCATCTTCCTTTGTTATCTCCCTCCCATCTCTTCTGCCATTCTTTCTTCAGTCTTTCTTTAATTATACTTCTTGCTTCAGATTTACTTGTCGTAACTGTAACATATATGTCATTTTGTGTTGCCTTCTTTGCCATTAATCTGCTTTCTCATTTCCACTCACTCCTATGTGTTCTGGAACCCAAATAAATACTACAGTTAAACCCATCCTTAGTATTCTGAATAGTGTGTGACTTATTTCTAGTAAAATGTCTGGCCTGCTTTCTGAATGACTGTTTTTTTAAACTCAATAAAATTTAACTGGAATATGAACATATAATTGTCTTTAATGGTTTCACTTCTTCCACCCATTACATTGCTAATAAGCTTGCAATCATTTCTCCTGTATAAACTGACATATTATTAGTGATTATTTTACCTATTTGTATTTGAAATTCTGGCACTATGAATGTGACTCCTATTTTCTCTGTAGATTTTGATGCATCTGTATATACAGTATATGCAGGTATTTATAATAATTGTTTATATATTCTTGCAATGTATATGAATTGATTTATATGATTTATAAGTGGGAAAACGCTGCAGCTGAGCATTGGCAGGTGACGTTGCAGGTGACATTATGTCAGACAACATCCATCCATCCATCCATCCATCATGGTTACATCCATCCACCCACCCATGCATCCATCCATCCACCCACCCATCCATCCATCCATCCACCCATCATGGTTACATCCATCCACCCACCCATGCATCCATCCATCCATCCACCCATCCATGCATACATCCATGCATCCACACCCACCCATCCATCATCCATCCACCTATCCATGCATACATGTTTTTTCTATTTTAAATGTATTAATAAAAACATAAATTCAGAAATATATGACTCTGTCCAAAATCAACTAAAACATTTTTATTTTTCCAGGTGTATCTGTACAAATTGCCAATGACCAGAGGTGATTGAAGGACTTCGTCGAAAGGTGAAGATTTCAGATGTGTTACCCAGTGGTATACAGCTTTCAGACATGCTGTCTGGATGTTGTTCTAAAAATGGCAAACAACAATTAAAAAAATGTATGATTGTATTATGATGTCATGTTGACTGTATTAGTAAAAGTAGTTTGTGATAATAAATTTGCTAATACATTTGATTTCATTTCATTATTTAAACAAAAAAAAATGTAAGCAAAGAAAAAAAGTCCAAGTGCTGCCCTGCCCTTGCAGCTGGTTTATTTGTTTCAGGTTATTCCACTGCCGGAAGAAGCCATGATGAGTTGCCGGTGTCTATGCGACGGTAAGGATGAGAGACGAGATCTTAACGGTTCCGAACACCTCTGGGACCAGAATGGTTCTGTTCGGGACTAGAGGGTCCAGACAAAAAGATAAATCTAGGCCCCCAAAAAGCTGAAAAGTATCTGAAAAAGAAGAACCAAAAGTAAGTGATAGAAATTGAAATGAGCTTTATAAAAATTGGAATAGATGGTGAATAGATGGATGGATGGATGGATGGATGCATTGATGTATGCATGGGTGGGTGGATGGATGATGGATGGATGGGTGTGGATGCATGGATGTATGCATGGATGGGTGGATGGATGGATGGATGCATGGGTGGGTGGATGGATGTAACCATGATGGATGGATGGATGGATGTTGTCTGAGATGATGTCACTTGCTCAGCTGCAGCGTTTTCCCATCTCTACACCAGCGTGCTCTGGCTGGTTGCAAGCGTCGCCGTCCACTCTTCAGACTGGTCATCATAGCTCAGCACCGTTCCCTGCAGGAACCACAAAGAAGGATGACAACTTCAAAGACAAGCACTCACAAGAAGGATGGCTGCTCAAAGTAGCAGAAATTTTCACAAAAAACTTGATGACATTATCTAAATATGCAAAAAAAAACTGTGGCTGAAAAGGTCA
This sequence comes from Garcialebias charrua, assembly GCA_038048925.1. NCBI lineage: Eukaryota > Metazoa > Chordata > Actinopteri > Cyprinodontiformes > Rivulidae > Garcialebias > Garcialebias charrua. Next base: position 15,874 of record JBBPBX010036708.1, on the reverse strand, counting down.
AACAAGCTTAAATTAGCAAATATTTATGATTACACTTATAATAGGGTGAATATCAAATATTGTTTTATTTTGATTATTACAGCTGAAACCACTGCACACCATGATGATCCAGAAATGAAAATGTAGTGATGTTATTTAGACAGAATTTGAGTGAAATTTCATTTTTGATGTAAAGATTCAGTGCAGTGAAACTTGCACATAACGTTAGAATAAACATAAAAAATAAAACAGATGCTTCAAAGGGACTCATCTTTTTTAAACTACAGTATAAGTAAAGTTGAATAATTATTAGATAGAAAGATTAATTAAAGCAGTACCAATCAGTGCTCTGTGGGCGACATGAACTGGTTCCTTTACGTCTCCTCGGTCCTCACAAGTCAAGTAAAGTTGCGGCTTGTCACCTGCTGCTTCCTCGTTGGTAAGGCTTCATTAAATACAGCTGCAGACATAAATTAGAACCTGCTGTTTATTGTTTAACCCCCTGAAATAACTTTGGCTTCCCAAACTGACTAAAAATCGCTCAATTCTTCACTCAGATTGCTAAATTCGTCCGGTTCTGTATCGGCCGCCATGTTGTTTACAAGGTGCGCAACGAGCAGCACGTGACGTAAGGAGATGAATAAGTCACGTGACGTGACTTATCGCGGAAGTTCTCGGATTTCTGTGGACGTGTCCCAGCGACAAAATTACCATAACTTGTAATGGAATTTTAATATATTTATAATTTATTTTGCAAAAAAACAAACATAGTTCAATGATAAAATATATATATGTAGTGCAAAATGATGCATAGTTAAAACATGATGTCAGCGCAGCTTTAACTTTTTTCTTCCCTAGAGTTATCAACACAACACAAGCACACGCACACGCACGCACGCACACACACACACACACACACACACACACGTGCACATACACACACACACACACACACTATATATACATATGAAAAACATTGTTGTTGGAACAAGAACCAAGTGTGTTCTTACAGATCAAATATTTATGCCTCCCTTCTGTCTTTGAGTTAATATGACGTCCAAGCCTGGATTTTAGCACGGGCTTACAGGGGCTGCAGCCCGAGACCCCGGAACTTCGTGGGCCCCGCGCCCGAAGGATGTTTTTTTTTGAACGGATAGTGTCAGAATTTAACCAATGACTGAGATGATTTTTACAGCGCCGTTGAAAAAAGTTATTTGTTCTGTCAAATGTCCATCTTGAATGCTTGCTTATTATTGGTCCACTTTGACGTATCTTACGCATGACGCAATGTCAGTGTACAACAGAGCGCAGAAAAGAAGGAAGAGAATAGAAAAAGAGCATCGTGACAAAGAGGCAATAAACAAAATGCCTAAACTGACAGGCTTTTTTAAAGCTGTTAGCGGAGATAGAGCAGAACCTGAAAGTTATGCACCATAACTCATGTTCCCTGAAGGAAGGGAACGAGGTGCAACATAAATGCTATGAGAAATTGCGCTCTGCACGGTTACCTGAAGGAATACAATCACGCCTTAACGGCAGGGGCGTCAGCGTCGCGCCAGAGGCCCCTCTGGGTACTTAAGACGCTGACGCCCATCCATCGATCTCCAAAATGCACTTCACCGAGCTTTCAGCATTGAAAGGGCCAGGTATGTTGCACCTCATTCTCTTCCTTCAGGGAACATGAGTTATGGTGCATAACTTTCAGTTCCCTTATCAGTCATGTCACTTGGTGTAACATAAATGCTATGGGAACGTAATTCATTCACGCCCTTGAAATGCTCAGTAAAATGCATCCTAGTGTGAACGTCTGCCTTTATTCAATAGGCATCCCAAGGCCGCTTTCTACTGTGTGTTAGAAAGGACAGCCTGAGTGACATCACACGCAGTAAGATCCAAACTGTAATGCTTTGCAAACGTGTTCATTGAGCTCCAGTTCACAGTAGCACAGATGTCTGAAACTGGTACACCTTTGAACAGTGACCACGAGGTAGCCAAGCTCCGAGTAGAGTGGGCACACACTCCAGAGGGCACCTGTTGACCTTTGCTACTGTACACCCTTTTTATGGCCTCAGTCACCCAGTGTGAGAGGCGCTGCCCTGATAAGGCCTTTCCTATAGCTGGTGTAGCAAAGCACACAAACAGTTGATTTGTTTTTCTCCATTCGACTGTTCTCTGCATGTAAGTGCTTAAAGCTCTCATGAGGCAAAGAGCCTTCAGCCTTTCCTGTTCCTGAGTGAGGACAGGAGCAGGTGGAAAAGAAGAGAGATCAAAGTCCAGACTTCTGGGGTTTAAAGTCAAAACCTTGGGGATATATGCAGGATTAGGCCTTAGGGTGACCTTTGACCCGTCCGGGGCGAACCTGGTACACATCGGATGTACGGACAAAGCATGGAGGTCACCCACACGTTTCGTCGAGCAAAGAGCCAGGAGAAGAGCAATCTTATAAGATAATAAATCTATCTTAATCTCGCTCAGTGGTTCGAATAGGAGATCACAGAGAGTCCCCAAGACCATACTCAGTACACTTTGTAGCACTTTGAGATTTTCATTAATGAAAAGTGCGTTACAAATTGAATTCATTATTATTATTATTATTATTATTATTATTATTATTATTATTATTATTATTATTATTATTATACTAAGATCCCATCCAGGGGTCAAGATCCTGCTGGGGGGTCTCTTCCTTAGCACGCCCTTCATAAATCTTATTATGAGCGGGTATGCGCCAGGCGTCTTGCTCCCCCAGCCCTCGTGACAAGCTGAAATTGCTGATAGGAACGCCTTAATCGTTGAGAAAGAGCGACCTTTTTCCAACAGGTCCCGAAGAAAGGTGAGAAGCTGGGCCAAGTCACATGAATAAGAAATAATATTTATTTCTGTGCACCAAGCTTCATAAATATACCATTTACGGGCGTAGAGAGACTATGTTGACACCGCTCGTGCGTTTTGAATGGTTTTTACCATGTTCTCTGGCAGGCTTGAGGTCACCAGTTTGTTCCTCTATGCCACCAAGCTAAAATTAGCCACAGTTCTCAGCCTAGACACCGAGACTGTTCCTTCTGGTGACGTGGAGGGTCCCTGGAGAGGAGCAGGTGGTGGAACCAGCTCCCCCTAAAAAACCCTGATTTCTGTGGTCCCTTGAAGGCCAACCACGTTTGGGAGAGGGCCTTCATGCAGATGTACCGCCAAACTACTCTGATTGAGAGTGTTTAGAGGCAGAGGCAATCTGCTGTCATTATTAGACAAAAGCTGAACAGAATGTCTGTTTTTTCTCTTTTTGTTGGGGGTCGTGGATTGGAGGGGTTGCAAGTTATGTAAACGTGCAAATCTCCTGACTCCAGCCCGTTTCCTGGTTGGGTCTGCACAGTGAGCGCTATCACATGCTACAGGATCACTGTTTGAGCATGGCGTGTCATTCATTGAGGATAAGGGGACCGCTTCAGCATGAGAATGCGGAGATGGTCCTTTGTGTTGAGCAGACTTCAGATTGGTTGGTGACAAAGAGTTCAGTCCTCTTCGATTAAAGGGAAGAGGCGTCTGATTTAGCTCTGGTGCCATTTCTGTTCTGCACTGGGTGTTTACACACGCTGCAGTTTCATCACAACTACCTTTGTGAACGTGTGATACTGGTGTTGGCCTACGGGCTTCTGCCGTGCCCCCCTGTCCCTTACTGGCATCTCCGTCCCTTACTGGCATCCGATGAATAGGTGGCTAGGAAGGTGGGTCGTCAGACTCTGTCTGCGTGCACCGCTGGAGCGCAGACGTGTCACAGGTTTGTTTGATTTGTGTATTGCCGGCCCCGTGGTTTACAACGGGTCAGGGGCTGGAGCACGTGACCCCTCTCACCTGTCTTTGTGAGGAGTGACGGGCCTGCTTGCAGGCGCCTTTGGGCCTGTCTGTTGCAGACAGAACCGAGGCACCCTGCTGGGGTTTATCAATTAGGCGAACACCCCGTGAGCCGTGAGGGAGGGGGGGATGATGGCTCCCGCCCTCTATATCGGCTGGAAGAACAGAGTGGACTGTTCTGCTGATGTTCCTGTGTTTGTCGTTGTTTTTTTTTTTTTTTTGTGAGTCAAGAAAACACGGCTGCCACCTTACCGTGGTGGAGGGGTTTGAGTGTCCCAATGACCCTAAGAGCTATGCTGTCAGGGGCTTCATGCCCCTAGTAGGGTCACCCAAGGAAGACAGGTCCTAGGTGAGGGACCAGACAAAGTGCAGCCCAAAGACCCCAATGATGAGCACAATAATTGGACAGAATGTTCCCTCGCCTGGACGCGGGTCACCGGGGCCTCACTCTGGAGCCAGGCCCGGAGGTGGGGCACGTTGGTGAGCACCTGGTGGCCGGGCTTTTACCCATGGAGCCCGGCCGGGCACAGCCCGAAGAGGAAATGTGGGTCCCCCTTCCCATGGGCTCACCACCTGTGGGAGGGGGTGCAATGTGGTATGGGTGTGGCCGAGGGCGGGGACCCTTGCGGTCTGATCCTTAGCTACAGAAACTGGCCATTGGGACGTGGAATGTCACCTCTCTGGTGGGGAAGGAGCCTGAGCTAGTGTGTGAGGTTGAGAGGTTCGGCTAGAATTATTCAGACTCATCTCAGCGCATGGCTCTGGCTCTGAAACCAGTTTCCTTGAGAGGGGTTGGACACTCTTCCACTCTGGAGTTGCCCCTGGTGAGAGACGCCGAGCAGGAGTGGGCATACTTGTTGCCTCCCATCTTGGTGCCTGCATGTTGGGGTTCACCCCGGTGAACAAGAGGGGGGATGGGCTCTGACTGTTGTTTGTGCCTATGCGCCAAATGGCAGTTCAGATTACCCACCCTTTTCGGAGTCCTTGGAGGGGGTATTGGAAAGTGCACCTCCTAGGGACTCCCTTGTTCTCCTTGGGGACTTCAACGTTCACGTGGGCAATGACAGTGAGACCTGGAGGGGTGATGTTGGGAGGAACGGCCCCCCTGATCTGAACCCGAGTGGTGTTCTGTTATTGGACTTCTGTGCTCATCATGAATTATCAATAACAAACACCATGTTCAAGCATAAGGGTGTCCATATGTGCTCTTGGCACCAGGACACCCTAGGTTGCAGTTCGATGATCGACTTTGTTGTCGTCTCATCTGATCTGCGGCCGCATGCCTTGGACACTCGGGTGAAGAGAGGGGCGGAGCTGTCCACTGACCACTACCTGGTGGTGAGTCGGCTCCGATGGTGGGGGAGGATGCCGATCAGACCTGGCAGACCCAAACGTATTGTGAGGGTCTGCTGGGAACGTCTGGCAGAGTCTCCCGTAACTCCCACCTCCGGGAGAGCGTTGAACACGTTCTGAGGGAGTCGGGGGGGGGGGGACATTGAGTCCAAGTGGACCATGTTCCACGCCTCTATTGTCAAATTCAAGATCTTTTTATTTAATTTTTTCATTTTTTTTCAAACAACAACAACAACAAAACAAACAAACAAAAAAACAACAGTCAATTTGAGTTGTAACATGTACATTAAAATCCACACTAAAGGAAAAAATATTTAAAAAATAAAAGCAAAAAAATAATAACATAGAAAATAATCCCTACCCAATCACTGCCAAAAGAAAAGGGAAAAAAATAAATAGAAGGTAAAATAGCCAAGAGACTGCATTAACCTGAGTGAATTGTGTTGTCAGAGAGACTGGAACAAATTCAGGAAAGGTCCCCAAACATTCTCAAATTTACCCTCTTTCTGTTGGAGTGTGAATCTGATTTTCTCCAGCTTTAAACAGGACATGATGTCAGCCAACCACTGAGCGTGAGTGGGTGGAGACGGTTCTTTCCACCTAAGCAAAATAGCTCGTCTGGCCAGGAGAGAGGTGAACGATATTACATGTTGTTGGTTTTTATTCAGGTTTGTCATGCCCTCTACAAGACCAAACAGAGCAATCAGTGGGTCAGGGTTCAGACGTGTATCTAGTACACGTGATAAAGTCTGAAAGATTTCCCGCCAATATTTGTTCAGAGATGGGCAAAACCAAAACATATGGGAGAGAGAGGCTTCAGCATGTTTGCATCTCACACAGTATGGGCTGACATCAGGATACATAGAGGACAATTTCAGTTTAGAGATGTGAGCTCTGTGCACCACTTTAAATTGTATTAGACAATGTCTAGCACAGAGAGAACTGGAGCTCACCAGTTTGAGTATGGAGGTCCAAGAGTCCTCTGAAATAGAGGAGCCGAGATCCTCTTCCCAAGCAGCTTTGATTTTATCTGAGGAAGCACGCTTCAAATCCAATAGTTTACTGTAAATGAATGAAATGGACTGTTTTTTATTTGGGTCTAAAGAAAGAATAGTGTCAACAATACTGCTATCAGTTGAAATGGAGAGGTTGGACAAATGAAGAGTAATAAAGTGCCGTATTTGGAGATACCGAAAAAAATTGGACTGGGGAAGACTAAATTTTTCACATAGTTGTTGAAATGAAGCTAAAGTATTATTGAGAAACAAGTCATTGAAGCGTACTATACCCCTTCTTTGCCATTCTTTAAAAACAGAGTCCTGAGATGAGGGTTTGAAAAGTTGGTTAGACATAATAGGACTATAAAGAGAGAGACTAGAGAAATCAAAATATTTACGAAATTGTGCCCAGATTTTTAGTGAGTGTTTTATAACTGGATTTATAACAGTTGTAAGTGGTGGAAGCGGGAGTGAGGATCCCAAGAAAGCCACGGATGACCATTTCCCAGAACACTGTGACTCCATCTCTACCCAGTCAGGGCTGTCAGGCCTGTTGTAATAGAATGACCAGAATGCTAGACAGTGCAAGTTTGCTGCCCAATAATAAAAGCGGAAATTTGGAAGGGCAAGACCGCCTGCGGCCTTAGTTTTTTGGAGAAGTGTCTTATTTAAGCGTGGACGCTTTCCTTGCCACAGATATGATGAAATGATGGAATCTAACTGAACAAAAAATGAACCAGGGATAAAAACAGGAATATTTTGAAAAAGATATAAAAACTTAGGTAAAGTGACCATCTTGACTGAGTTAATACGGCCTATGAGGGAAATGGAAAGCGGTGACCATCGGGATAATGCCTGCTTTGTCTGATTCAACAGAGAGACAAAGTTTTCTTGATATAAATCTTTATACCTCCTCGTAACTGTAACACCCAGGTAAGAGAATTTTGTCTTCTCAATTTTAAGAGGCCATTTACCAAAGTCAAGAGTCTGCGCCAGGGTATTGACAGGGAAAATTACACTTTTACTCAGGTTTAATTTGTAACCAGAATTTATTCCAAATTCCTCAAGTAATGATAAAACGGAGGGCAGCGTGTCAGTCGGATGAGAAATGAAAAGTAAAAGGTCATCAGCATAAAGGGAGACCTTGTGCTCCATATCGCCTCTCCAGATTCCTGAAATTGTGTCACAGGACCGCAAAGCAGTGGCAAGAGGTTCAATTGCCAGGTCAAAGAGCAAAGGGCTCAGTGGGCATCCCTGGCGAGTTCCTCGATGTAGACTGAAGGGTTTTGATATCTGAGAGTTGGTACGAATGGTTGCGGTGGGATGTGAATAAATTAATTGCACCCATGTAATGAAATTGGGGCCAAAACCAAATTTGTCAAGAACATTAAACAAGTAGTCCCATTCAACCCGATCAAATGCTTTCTCCGCATCAAGGGAAATAACACACTCAGGAACAGTATCCGAAGGAGAATAAATAATGTCCAAAAGGCGTCTGATATTAAAAAAGGAGTGCCTGCCTTTAATGAATCCAGTCTGGTCTTTTGATATGATGAAAGGAAGGATCTTTTCCAACCTTTGAGCAAGAACTTTGGCTAAAATTTTGGCGTCTGTATTTAAAAGGGAGATTGGACGATAAGAGGAACAGTGAGTTGGGTCTTTTCCTTTCTTTGCAATGAGGGTAATGCAGGCCTCTAAGAAAGATTTCGGAAGGGATCCTTGGTCAAATGACTCTAAGAGAACCGAGGCATTCCAAGATGGCGCCCATAAGCATGGCTGCGTATCCGCCTCTCCTGTGGGTGTTTGGAATTTTTGTGTTTTGTTCGTTCTTCATTGGAGACATAAGTACACTGCTGGTTTATGATCGGAAGCAGCTTCTGGATTTACGTTTTGCTGCCGCGGATGTCGCTGATTCGGGCCAGTATGAACGTACCTCGGGAAGGCCCCCTCTGCCCCCGTTGCTCGGAGACGAGTTGCCCGTTTACCTCCGCTGCTCTTCGCACCAGCCTGCACGGAGAAATCGATCGACTCGGAGGAAGAAACGCGGTTCTCGAGCTGGCCGGCTGGTGAAGCTCAGAGCCCGGCGTTCTGCCTCGCTGTCTTCAGCTGATGGTCTCGATTCTCATCGCCAGTCTCCCGCGTGCACGGACCAGGAAAACAACGGGGATCTGCGGCCGGAGCAGCTCTCTGTGGGCAGCGAGCCGCGGACGCGCGCTCCCCCACCAGCGGCTAGCACATCAGCTGCTAGCAGCTCATCAGCGGCTAGCTCGGATATCATCAAATTCTGTGTTGTCAACGCCCGATCTGTTTGCAACAAAACGTTCATCCTCAGGGATTACTTTGAAGATCACGACTTGGACTTTTTCTGCATCACAGAGTCGTGGATGTCGCCGGGTGAGTCCAGCGCATTGACGGAAATAATACCACCAAACTGTTTGTTTTTTAACGACCCGCGACCATCAGGTCGTGGTGGTGGATTATTAACAATATTCAAATCAACTTTTGACTGTAAACAACTGTCCATTCCAGTCTCCTGCTCTAGCTTTGAGCTGACTGTTTTTGAACTAGGACATTCACCTGTAACTTTGTGTGCTCTTGTCTACCGGCCGCCTCGTTCCAAGAACTTCATCAGCGAGTTTTCTGATTTCTTGGCTGAAATTACAGCTAAATATTCTCGGGTCGTCATTTCAGGCGACTTCAACTTGCACGTGTGTTGTCCTGAGAAGCCCATGGTTAAGGACTTTTTAGATTTATTGGACTCATTTAATTTAACTCAACACGTGAACTCTCCCACGCAGCAGCGTGGACATTTGTTGGACCTTGTTTTAACATGTGATGTGACCGTTTCAAACCTTGAAATAGGAGACAATGTATTCTCAGATCATAGGCCAGTGAATTTTCAGTTCACCATCCCCCATGTAACTCCTAAAACATGCATTCCTGCACGTAAAGGCAGGAATGTTAACCATTTAACTGCCGCACGTTTCACTGAGGTTTACAACAATGACATGTTAATTCAGCCCCCATTGTTCCTCTCCAGCACTGAGGAGCTGACAAACCAGTTTGACTCTGTTTGTTTAAAGGCTTTGGATAAAGTAGCTCCTATTAAACCGAGAAGACCAAAACTCAGGGCCGAACCGTGGCTGAACGACACGACCAGAGCTGCCAGGCAGCAATGCCGAAAGGTGGAGAGGAAATGGAAAAAAGACAGTCTGCAGGTCTCTTTTGAGATGGTAAAAGAGAGCTGGCGCCGATATCAGAAAGCAGTGAAAACTGCTAAATCACAATACTTCTCTGATATCATTGCTGCAAACTCTCGTAACCCTCGAGTTCTGTTCTCCACCCTAAACTCTGTTCTCCACCTCACTGAACAATCACCCATGGAAGCCTCGACTGAGCTGTGCGAGAACTTCCAACATTTCTTTTTAGATAAAATCGCAACCACCAGGGCTCTCATTTCTCCTCCATCTCACGATCCATCCATCCCACCTCAATCTGTTGCTGTGTTTGAACATTTTGAACCAGTCTCTCTGTCCTCTCTAGAGCAGGTCATGTGCAGCCTGAAACCATCTGGCTCCCCCTTCGATGTGGTCCCCCCTCGGCTTCTAAAGGAGGTTTTTCACACTCTAGGTCCCTCCATTCTCTCGATTGTAAATAGCAGTCTATCCTCGGGTGTGGTGCCAAAATCATTAAAACATGCTGCTGTTCAACCCCTCCTGAAAAAACCAAACCTCGACCCGTCAGTATTATCCAATTTCAGGCCTGTCTCCAGACTCCCATTTGTTTCTAAACTTCTAGAGAAAATAGTTGAGTCCCAACTAAAGTGCTTCCTGGAGGATCACGCTATCCCCGAGCTATTCCAGTCTGGCTTCAAATCCCTCCACAGCACTGAGACTGCCCTACTGAAGGTTTTTAACGACATCTTCCTATCCACAGATACTGGTGACTCTGTGCTGCTTGTCCTATTGGACCTCACATCCGCTTTCGACACCATCGACCATGAGATCCTCATTGCTAGGTTGGAGCAGTGGGTGGGCATCTCAGGATCAGCCCTAAACTGGTTCAGATCCTACCTCTCTGACAGGTCTTTTTGTGTGTCCATCAATGATTTTACTTCTGCAGTGGCGGCTCTTAAATGGGGGGTTCCGCAGGGGTCCATCCTGGGTCCTCTCTTGTTCTCCTTATACCTGCTGCCACTCGGTGCTATTTTCCGGAAACACAATATACCTTTCCACTTCTACGCTGATGACTGTCAAATCTACTTCCCCCTAAGACAAAATGGTACAGGCTCTATTCAACCTCTGCTCGACTGCCTGGCTGACATCAGGGACTGGATGGCTTTAAATTTCTTAAGCTTCAATGATAAGAAGTCTGAAGCCATATTGTTCCTTCCCAATGACACAACCTCAAACCACTGCATTGACCTGTCTGCTCTACCCCTATCCGAAAAACAAAAAGTCAAAAATCTGGGAGTGATAATGGATCCTTCCATGAAGCTCAATAGTCATGTAAACATGATCGTCAAATCCTGTTTTTTCCAGCTGAGACGTCTGTCTAAGCTGAAGCCCATATTATCCAAAAAGCACCTGGAGACAGTGATTCACGCATTCATTATGTAAGAATTATGAGGAGGTCAATATTAATACTGACCTCTTTATCCTTAATTAATTACTTATTCAGATTGAATAGTAAATTCACGGATTCTGTTCTTTTTCAGTTTACCCAATGTTTCTGTGATCTTTATGATGGATAAATAAACAGAGCTATAGAGTGACAATGGACACGTTAACTTAGCTTGATATGTCAAAGAGACACTATCATTTATTTAAAATGAATCAACTAAATTAACACCATTACACTTGATTGACATGATTTCACTTTCTTTCAATTTAAAACGTCAGCACACTTAAATTCAACACAACAGACTTCAATATTGGATGTTAACATATTTAGTCTGTGGGCTCTTCAGCTTAATTATAGTTTCCAGCTTAGATAGAGAGGGGAAAGAGTAGGAGGAAAGATTTAAGAAGAAATTATCGTGAGCATGATACCAGAGTGACACTTCTCCTCCGACTTCTGCTAAAATCCAGGTACGTTTTGTAAACAGCTCTTTACCTTTTGACGACGGCCCGGTAAGAGGGAAGACCTTGTAGCTTTTCAGATGCACGGGTCCTTGTGGGAACCAGTACAATACCTTCAAGCAGGGTTCTGGTTTACGTTTTCCAACGTCTCCTGGTTTTCGCTTGGTCATCAGAGAATATGTCAGCTTCAGGCCTCTGACTTCAAGATAAACTTATTCCAGGAAGGAATAAACAAAGTTCTTGAGCTTACGCTTGTTCGAAGTGGACCCATAACAACATGTTATCAGTCCCAGCTGGATGACGAGTCCTTAGCGCGTGACTTGTGGTCATTCAGCTCTTTGGAAGGTTCACATCATCTTTCGAAGCTCCCAGAAACTCTGAAGCGTTCTCGCACAGTTAGAACTTAAAAAGCAGGAACAAAGAGAGGAGTGCACTTGCCTTATCAGGCCCAAGGTTACAGCCAGAGCAGAGAGAGATTTGTTTAGGGAAAGGCACAGCAAGCTGGAGCCCTTTCATGAAAAACAACGGATTACTGTCCTCTGAGTTTCTAAACAAAACCGTCCGGTCTCTGTGACCCGAGATTTCACCTTTGACACAGCAGTGAACACAGTTTAACTCTCACAGAATAACACAGCTTAAAAGCACACATCATGAAAATGACAAAAGTTATTCTTTTGATCACATCAGCCTAAAATCAAAGATAGAAATAGTCTCTTTTGGTGACTATATTTATCAGATTACAGCTAAATGAATGATTTTGTAGTAAATGTCTTGCTTTACTGAGAGGTCAGTAAAGGTCATCACTGGACAGTTCAAAAACCTTAGTTTGACCCTGGGTAGGTCCATTACATCTCCCCCCTTTTGGAAGCCATCGCCAGTCCTTGGGGATGGGGTCCAACACGAAAGGAAACCTTGAACTGTCTTTGATCTTGAAGTAATCCAGCAAGTGGAAAAGAAAAATCAAAAATTATAATCCCATAAAGTTTTGGAAATTCCATACTGTTCGGAGGTAATCCCATTGCGAAAAGCTTTTAATCCTTTGGAAAACAAAGTCTGTTAACTCTTGGAAAACAAAGTCTGTGATCCCTTGGAAAGCAAAGTCTTATAATCCACAGCGGTAATTCCACAGCAGTAATTCCACAACGATTAGTTTTGTTGATTGATCAGCAACAATTGTTTTCATAATCAGCATGTAGAGGGGATCCCTCGATTGACGCAGAGGAGGCGGCCCTTGGACGAAGGTTGAAGACCAAGCGTTGGAGCTGCAGGTCCCCACATCGATGGTTGGTGGCTGGTTGGTTTCCAGTCAGTGCCACTCTGGTTCTATGTGTCATGCAATTATGTGGTTTTTTAGGTGGGCTTATGATTGGGATTTTACATTAAGCCTTACCTATATGCACCTGGTATGTAAGCTATCATGGTTTAGATCAGCTACAATTACCAATTAAGGGGTGGATCAATTCTGTAAAATTAGATATAGGGATTTGTACCTATAAAATTTTGGAGGGCTTCTGTAACGAAGGCCTCTAATTCCAAACTATTCCTCCATTCATTACTTAGTTTAGGTTAAACTAAAATAGAAAAATGAAATATAGTTTGATCTAAATGTCTGTTGTCTTTTAGACGAACGACGTAGGATTTGGTATTCCTAATAAATTTTGAAGTCTATGGCGAGACTCATCAAAATGAATAGACAATCTAGAATAGAAACGATCGAATCGGTTCAATTTAGAAATTGTGAGGTCAATGTAGTTTATGGTACCTTGAGTAGCTTTAAACTACATTGACTCTTCGACGATTGAGATTTAACAAAACGAACTGCATGTTGGCATAGTTAAATCCATATCATTCATTAACCAATGTTAATACAAAACCTTTTTGGCTGGGAGTGTTCAGAACCAAACAGTATCTCAACTAATGACAACAGTAATGACTAAACAACAAGGAAACAACGTTTCACTGCTTCGACACACTCTTGTCGTCAGATTCCAAAGTGCAACACACAAGAAAACAGGTCTCAACTTTATGACCGAGGTCAAATTAAATCTCGTGGATTTAAACGGTTGTTAAGGTTAGTTTTTGTTGTGGGTTTTAGGCTTAGCGTTTCTAAGTTCAAATTGGACAATGCGACTTATAGGGTGGAAAATACGGTAGTTTAAACCTGATTAGTTTATTTACTAACTTGTGTTTGGACGACCTTATTATCCCATGAAGTCGGTGAGTTTGTGAGATCTTTGTCTTTTGTGGAGTCATTGAACGCCTTGTAAGGTTTGATCTGATTTCGATGTACCCATTTAGCAATTGGCTCTTTGCGGCCTTTGCTGATTTTGATTTCGTAGACGACTGAGGACACTTTGTCTGTTATCAGATGAGGTCCAGTCCACCTGGGCATTAGTTTGCGGGCGAGAGTTCCGGTCCCGGACTCTCCTTTCCCGGTTGCTGGAGCGAACATATAGTACCAGACTACCCTGATGCATGCTCAATAATCCAGGTAGAAAAATCCAAAAAAGCTAAGTCTGGTCCTCTGGACATTCAAAAAAACAAGGTGTCTCAACGAGGTGTCTCCCACCTGGAGTTCATTGTGAGAGGCCTTCTGGTCGTAGTACGCCTTGCGTCCTTCAGCAGATTTTTCCAGGTTTTTCTGGGCGAAAGCAAAAGTGTTTCTGAGGTGTACATTCAAATCTTTCATGTATTGTTGTGTAGTGTAGGCTGTCGCCATGGCGGCGTCGCCTGGTTGGTACAACAGGTGTAGAGGGAGAGTCATTTGTCGACCGGTCATCATCTCGAAGGGAGAGATGCCAGTTGATGTGTGTGGAGTGGCTCTTATGGCCATGAGGACCAGAGGGAGTTTCACATCCCAGTCCTTGTGGTTTGCAGCCACGTATTTCTTCAAAATACTCACCACAGTTCTGTTTGCTCTCTCTACTTGGCCTGAAGCCTGTGGGTGGTAGCCGACATGAAAGTTAGCCTTGACGCCTAGCGTCTTCCACAGTTCTTTCATCACTTCACCTGTGAAGTGTGTACCTTGGTCTGAGTTCACCCGAAGGGGAAGTCCAAACCTTGAAAATATATGATTCATTAACAACATAGCAGTGGTTTGTGCTGTGTCGTTGGGAGCTGGTAGGCATTCTACCCATTTGGTAAATGCACAGGTTACCGTGAGAAAATATTTATTTCCTCTAGAGCTCTTAGTGAGTGGTCCAACCCAGTCGATCTGGAGGTCAGACCATGGGAATGCAATGCCTCTGCTTTGCAGTGGTGCTCTGTGAAGTGGTCTGGTTGGCTGAAACTGGCCACAGACCACGCACCCTTCAATGTAGTCCTTGACATCCTTCTTCATTCCAGGCCAATAGGCAATTTGTTTTAATGCCGTCAGCGTGGCTTTATCTCCTTTGTGTCCTGCGGACGGGAGATCATGGGCATGAACTAACATCACCCCCCTTTGGTCATGGGGAACCACGAACACAGGTGAGGACGTTGGTCCATGAGCGAAAGTTAAGATGCCCTTGATTAGTTTTAGCTGTTTGCGCAGCTGATAGAGGACCTTAAGGTCTGGATCGGAATCCAGGTCGTCTTTAGACAGAATGTTCTTGTCTGGATCAATCAGGTACAGTATCATGGAGTTAATAGCAGGATCCGACTTCTGTAGTTGGATGATGTCTGGGTCAGTCAGTGCAGGTCGTACAGAGACTGCGTTGTCAGCAGGTCTGGCTGCGGCCTGGGCACGTGTGACTGCCATAACCCTGACTGTAGGTTGTATTGACAGAGTCTTGATTAACCAGGAGGGGTCGAAGGACCATAGAGGACCTTCGTCGGCTCCTTCTTTGGCTAAGGAATCTGCAATGTCATTGTAGTGCTTGTCATCGCCTGGGACTCTAGAATGCCCTGGAACCTTCTTCCAGTAGATCTGTAAGTCGTGTGATGTCACCAAGTGATCACACGCTATGAAAAGCTCTTTGTGTTTGACCACTTTTCTGTCGCTTGTTAGGAAACCGTTCTGTTTCATGACTGGACATGGACACCAGTGAGCCCCATGACTCTTAAAGGAAGAAGTGGTTAAAGATGATGGATGGATGAATTATTTGTTCCTATATTTTTATTTTATTGTTTTAGAGGAATCCAGGCAACTAAGCTAACCTAATACAGTACTGGTAATTCAAGTTACAGCATTTAATGCATTCCTGTATTATTTGTTTGTATTTTTGGTATGAATATCAAATGATTCAAAAACTTTGATAAAGTACAGAACCTACAATTATTGTTTTAAATAAATGTTCTATTTGTTTACATTGTTGTTAATGTTTTCAGTTTAAAATTATTGTTTTAAATAAATGTTCCATTTGTTTACATTGTTGTTATTCTCAGTTTAAAATTATTGTTTCAAATAAATGTTCCATTGGTTTACATTGTTGTTTAATATTCTCAGTTTAAAATTATTGTTTTAAATAAATGCTCCATTTGTTTACATTGTTGTTTATTCTTTTCAGCTTGTCAGTTACAAAGCTGAAACTAAATTTATGACCATTTTAATAGAAAAATCATTTTTGAATCAAAAATTGTTTCTGAATCGAAAAATTGATTTTGAATCGAATCGTGATACCAAAAATCGGAATC
>JBBPBX010036707.1:15708-31338 GCA_038048925.1 Garcialebias charrua | reverse complement strand
ACACATTGACAGTTACACATTGACAGTTACACAGTGACTGTTACACAGTGACAGTCACACAGCAGTGTTAATTTTGACAGCTATTTTTAAGTTTTAGTCTTAGTCATGTGACTAAAACATCATTTAGTTTTAGTCATTACTTAGTCATCAGAATTTTTTTTGTTTTAGTCTAATTTTAGTTGACAGATCAATGAAAACATTTAGTCGACTAAATCTACAGTCAATTAAGTCGACTAAGTTATACATAGTAAAAACTTTATCAATTCTCTGTAGTTACTAAAACAAAACAATGTTTTAACCATAATCCAAAAAAGCTAAGTCTGGTCCTCTGGACATTGGACCACTAACTCAGCAGCCAGACAGAAGGAGAAATCACACACAAAACAGGCTCTAGAGAAATGTGATATCCTAACTGGGCCTTCCTGAAAGCAGAGAAGAAACCCAAACAGGACTCCAGCCAGCCATCAGGTGAAAAGAAGGAACCCAGACCAGTGGTCATTCCGTATGTTGCGGGAGTTTCAGAGACATTGAGACGTTTATTTTCTAAACACAACGTCCCAGTGGCTTTTAAACCCCAAAATACATTACGACAAAGACTGGTTCATCCCAAAGATCCAGTCCCCCGGCACAAACAGAGTAATATTGTGTATGCTGTTCAGTGTCAGGAGGGCTGTGATCAGTCTTACATCGGGGAAACTAAACAGCCACTGGCCAAAAGGATGGCCCAGCACAGAAGATCAACATCATCAGGTCAGGACTCTGCGGTCTACACTCATCTCCAGGCCAGCGGTCACTCTTTCAGGGATGAAGATGTTCACATCCTTGATAGAGAGGAACAATGGTTTGAGAGAGGAGTAAAGGAGGCCATCTTTGTGAAAAGAAACCGTCCATCATTAAACAGAGGTGGAGGCCTCCGGGTTCAACTGTCCCCCACTTACAATGCTGTTATTGCTAGTATCACTCAGCCCTCTGTGAATAGCAAACAACCATCAGGGTGTTAACGATCCATCGTCAGGCTGATGGTCCTCCTTGATCATGTGAGCAGCTGGTTTCGGCTGTCATCAGCCAACTGGTTGATCCACTGTGGGAGGGTGCTATTTATAAGACTGAGCTGAACACAGCTTCTCAGACTGAGGAAGTCTTTCGGACGAAAGACGAAACGTTTCTACAGTTTTTTTTTGCTTTGTTTTGTTTTGTTTTTTGAACGTCCAGAGGACCAGAATAGCTTTTTTGGATTTTTCTACCTGGATTATTGAGCATGCATCAGGGTATTTTTAACCATAATATTAATCTTAATATGCAATACATACAACAACAAATAAAACTTTTTTCAAACATTATTTGTCTAACCTTGCTTTTAACAGTAAAACTACAAGCAGTACTTGAATCCAGTGTTAATTTTGACAGCTATTTTTAATTTAGTTTTAGTCTTAGTCATGTGACTAAAACATCATTTAGTTTTAGTCATTACTTAGTCATCAGAATTTTTTTTGTTTTAGTCTAATTTTAGTTGACAAATCAATGAAAACATTTAGTCGACGAAAATAATTAGTCAACAAAATTAACACTGGGTACGCCGGGGCCACTGTCAGGGACAGACACAGACTGCAGCGCATCGTGCGCTCTGCTGAGAAGGTAATCGGCTGTAGTCTCCCATCTCTCCATGACCTGTACGTCTCCAGGACTGTGAGGCGAGCAGGTCGGATCACAGCTGACCCTTCTCACCCTGCATACGGTCTGTTCGAACCACTCCCCTCAGGCAGGAGGCTTCGGTCAATTGGGACCAGAACCTCCCGCCATAAAAACAGTTTCTTCCCCTCTGCTGTCAGACTTTGAACACTCATAACCATGTTACCTCATAACTTGCCTTGGTCGCTGTATTTTGTATTTTGATTGGGAATCACTGTATCACTGTATCACTGTATTTTGATTGCACCACTCTAATTGCACTGTTTCTTAGTAGGTTTTGTTCACTGAATATTGTATTGATTGTATTGATGTTTTATGGTTTATGTTTTTTATGTTTTATGTTTCTATATTTTATGCACCGTTATGCCGAAGCAAATTCCTAGTCTGTGAATCCTGTTCATTGACAATGGCGATAATAAACAGAATCTGAATCTGAAATGTTTGTGCACATTAAACTTGCAGAACTCAGTTTGTGTTGTGATTATTGGAATGTTGCTCCTGCTGACTTGACATGATGTAATTAACAATAGTATTAAATGTACTTCATTAAAGCTTGTTTTACATTTTTCATAATTGTTTTGTAATTTATTTTTGCACAATTAACACTTATTTTGTCATCTGTTATGATTATAACTAGAAACAGTTTCATTTAAATTAACATTTTAATCAGTGAATTACCATTTTACAGTAGTCAGGCTACAAGCACAATTAAATCTGTTATCCAGGTACTTGGTTGCTATAAAAAATACACAAATAGAGCAAAATTATATAATGTGCAGAAATGAAGACTTCATCCCAGATCTAAGGAAAGCTGGAGCAGATACTGCTGGCATGGAGGCAAGGTGGAGAATTCTCATGCACAGAACATCAGAAATAGCTTTATAATAAGTGTTACTTTTTTTTACATGTGTAACATTATAAAACACTGTTGACATGGCTATATTGATCATTGTATTGCATAGACATTTTTTTTCCATTTCTTCTAACAAATGTGTTTACAGTCTTGTTTCACTGTAATGATAAAAGCATCTGCCACGTCTAAAAATGCTTTAATAAAACACAGTCAGTGAAATAATCAATAATCAGTTAAGTAATAAGTTTGTTACTGCTCAATAATTACTGAAAGACGCCGGACAAAGTAAGAAAAGTTTATTTTTGTGTTCTGTTGCGTCAGTCTCTGCTCAAACTGACTGTCAGCAACGAGCTGCTGCTTGTAACTACAGCTGCGGGAACCACGTGAGTACAAAGCATGTCGCAACTCTGTCTTCACCAGCATAACATCTTTGAATCGAGTCTCTACCCAGTTGCTTTGACATCGTATTGAGCTCCAGCGTTTAAACTTCTTCTTTCTTTTTTTAAAGGAGCTCCTATTGTGTAACCAGGTGAAAAATGGGTACATGTCAAATGTATTTTAAAAACCATGTTTTGCTTTAATTTCACCTATGGTTGTAATTCTTGTTTTTGTCAGCATGTGGTGCTGTTGGTACAGAGAGGTCTAAAAGGACCGGAAATAGAGAAAAAAACCTTTGTTTATGTACGGTAGCACGGACTGGTAAAAACGGAAGAGAAGGACATTTTATCTGAGACTTGGTGAAGGAGACAACTCTGGCCACGTGAAAAGAGAATCCAAGTGTTCGGTAATTGTTGGAACTGAATTATCTTCCGTGAATGAAGCTATAGAGACGATGCTAATGTTTTATTTCTGTTATCTTCCGTGAATGAAGCTATAGAGACGATGCTAATGTTTTATTTCTGTTTGTTTTCTCTCGTAGAGTGCCGCTGCCGTTTGTTATGCAGTAGCTTTCACGCTGTTAGATTTCAGCTGTTACGTGCAGCTGCATGCTACTCTGTTGGGTGCTAACCGTGTTGTCGGTCCGCCATTTTATTTGAAGCTAAGGCTTGCTGCCGTTCGAAACACGGACTTTTTCTTGTTTTTTTTATACATAACTCAGAGGGAATAGTTTATTTTTGAGAATAAAGAACCCCTTCTATTTGAAGCTTCGTGTGCTGCATTTATCCCGGTTTCAAATATTGGTACCAGGAGTGGGGTTCTCGTTTTTTTCTCTCTGCGAGTGCATGTATATGGCGGCGCAGCGGTAGCATTAGCAAACGGCAGTGGTGAAGAAGTGGCCTACACCTGAGTGGACGTGGGCATCGCGTCGGTGAGGAGGCATCTGTTTCGAGACCAGAGGGGGGACGTTGCTGAGCAGTCTGTGCTGGCGTGGTCGTGAAGGATTTCAGCCGAGGCGATCGTCAGACCAGAGCGCATTCCAGGCGGGAGAAGCATCGCCCAGCAGCGGTCTTGGAGCAGCCCAGGGACCTCCGGCGGACTCCGGACTTCGACCAATTTATCCTTTGCTATATAAATTTCTATTTACTGTTAATATTTATATTGACTGTTAATACTTCCATTGACTGTTAAGTGAACTGAAAAAAAAAATAATAATAATTTCAGAACATGTCTGAACAAGAGGGTTCCATAAACATTGAGATGCAGGGACAACAGTTACTTGAACAAGCTGGGGTGTTACAACAACTAAATGAGTTAGCCCGAAGGCAAGATGAAGTCATGACAGTCATATCATCACTAAATAATGAGCCTACCAGGTCTTATGTCTACGTACCCAGAGAAAGGCACATTTCACCATTTAGTGGAGACATTGACAAAGATGGGAGGAGTGTGGATGAGTTTATTGAAGAAGTAGAAAGGGTAATTTCTGCTAGAAACCAATCTGCACCCGAACAGTTTGATTTTGTGCTGTCGCTGTTAAGAGGCCCAGCTCTGGAAGAAGTGCGTTTACGCAAAGCTGATGGTGATGTTGTAAAAGACCTGCTTGTTTACTTAAAAGATGCATTTGGAGATAAACGTAGCGCTGCCCAACTTTTACAGAGCTTCTACAACTGTAAACAGAAGGAGGGTGAAGACATACGTGACTTTTCACATTCATTATCTCAGGCCTTTAGTTTGGTATGGAAACAGCATCCTAATTCCATGGGTAATGAGAACGCAGTGTTGAGAGACCAGTTCATTGAGGGCATCAGAGACCTCTCACTGAAACGAGAACTCCGAAAACATGTAAGAGGAAAACCTACATCCACTTTTATAGAGGTGCGTGAGGAGGCTTACTTGTGGTCCTTAGACCAAGCCCCTAGCACAAAAACGGTTAGGAGTAACGTGAATAACTGCCGTACTGTTAAAGCCGAAGCACAGTGCTGTGCAGTTAAAGAGACAGAAAATCCAATGCATCTGGAGGATGTGATGAAAACTCTTAAAGAGCAAGATAAAGTCACTAATCTAACTAGACCTAATGAGAAGTCGGTCTCAATGGATGACGTTCTTAAAGTGCTCACTGAGCAAGGGAAAGTGATAACAGAACTCACTAAGGCTGTGAAAGAGCTGACAATTCAGAACAAAAATCCTAGTAGCCAGACACCATCTCAGACCAAAACTGGTCCAAGATTTACCCCTGACGGTAAGCCGATATGTTTCAAGTGCCAAACTGCTGGTCATGTTGCCAAACAGTGTCCCCAGAGAAGATACAAAAACTCTGATGAGTACCCCATTTCTAGTCCGTCGGGAAACGAGAGGCCCTGGTTGCAGTGAGTCGGGTAACGCAGGGTCATGTCGTAGACTCACCTACACTGGAGATCACACGAGAACAAATTATTGAGCGTGCCATAGGAAAATGTCCAGTGGTTGATCTAAAACTTAATGGCAGGTCAGCACATTGTTTACTAGATACTGGCAGCCAGGTCAGTACTATGACAGATGATTTTTTCAGAAAATATATTGGTGATGATGAGAGCATGCTAGCTACAAATAGTTGGCTTAAAATAACTGCTGCGAATGGACTTGACATTCCTTATCAGGGATATATTGAACTGGAAATTGAGACGATGAGTTTAAAGATCCCAAATTGTGGTTTCTTGGTCCTGAAGCCGTCACTGAACCCTGTTGTTTCTGAAGAATGCATAATCGGTATGAATGTCATTCACAGATGCAGACAGCTAGTCACAACAGAGTTTGACAACACTTTGGGTGGATCCTTGGACTCTGGGTGGAGGACAGCTTTCCAACAGGTACAGATCGGTTGCATTGAGAGAAAGGCAGTAGTTCGGGTTGCAGGAAGAAACAAAGTACGCATCCCTGCATCCTCGATGTCCACTGTGTTTGTAAAAGGTCACACTAAAACCTTAGATGCAGCCTCTCAGTTGATCATCGAACCAGTGACCACTCCTCTACCATCTGGATTAGCAGTTATCCCAACACTTGTCACAAGGACCAGCCATGTTCTTCCGCTCCAGGTGGTTAACTTCTCCGCCGAGGAAGTGTGGTTAGGCCCCCGAACACGGCTAGGCATGATCTCAAAGGTTGATCCTGCGGAGAGTGAGCAGACATGCCAAGTAAAGTTTCAACGCATCTCTGCCGGTGTTGAACAGGTTTCAGTTGACCCTAACATGGTGCAAACTGACAGTAAGGTGCAAGCCATTTTGGAAAGACTTGACATGGGGGGCGCAGAGGAAGAGCGTGTCGCTCTCTGCTCATTGCTGTCCAGCTACATTGATGTTTTTGCAGATGATGAGGAGAATCTGGGTCACACAGATAAGGTGAAACATGAGATCAAGCTGGCGGATGACGTACCTGTCACACAGCCATATCGTCGTATACCTCCTAACCAATACCAGGAAGTACAAGAGCATATCTCTAAACTGTTGAAAAAAGGAATCATACAGGAGAGTGAAAGCGCTTACGCCTCACCAGTTGTGGTAGTCCGCAAAGGTGACGGCAGTATACGCTTATGTGTAGACTACAGGAAGCTAAATCTAAAAACTAAGAAAGACGCATTTCCATTGCCTCGTATTGATGAGAGTTTTGATGCGCTAAAAGGTGCTAAATACTTTTCCACAGTTGACCTTGCCAGTGGGTATCACCAAGTAGCCATGGATGATCGAGACAGACATAAGACGGCTTTCACCACGCCTTTTGGGCTGTTTGAGTATGTACGCATGCCCATGGGGGTGTGTAACGGGCCTGCAACATTTCAAAGATTGATGCAAGCAACTATGAGTGACCTGATATTCGACATCATGTTAGTCTATCTGGATGACATTTTAGTATACTCCCCAAGCTTTGAGTCTCATTTGGAACGGCTGGATCTAGTTTTTAAACGTTTGAGAGACACTGGATTAAAAGTGAAGTGGGAAAAATGTCACTTTTTGCAGAAGGAAGTAAAATTCCTTGGACACCAAATTTCTGCAGAGGGTATCGCAACTGATCCCTCCAAGGTGGCAGCAGTCAAGGAATGGCCGGTGCCTGGCACCGTTAAGGAACTCCAATCATTTCTAGGCCTATGTAGTTACTACAGAAGGTATGTTGAGGGCTTTTCAAAGATCGCAGCCCCACTACATGACCTAGTGAATCAGTGTCGAGGAGCTGCTACTACAGCCAAAGCTAGTCAAAAACTAAGTGCATTATGGGACACCAACAGTCAAATTGCATTTGACACATTGAAAGAAAAGCTTGTGACTGCTCCGATTTTGGGTTATGCAGACTTCACTTGTCCTTTCATTTTGGAAACTGATGCTAGTGGTCAGGGTTTAGGAGCTGTCTTGTGTCAGCAGCAAGGTGACAAGAAACGGGTCATTGCATATGCAAGTAGACGGCTGAGAAATGCAGAGCGAAATGATAAAAACTATAGCAGCATGAAACTCGAGCTGCTTGCACTTAAATGGGCAATAGTAGAGAAGTTTCGGGGGTACTTACTGGGCTCTAAATTCTCTGTGGTATCAGACAACAATCCCTTATGTCATCTAAAAAGTGCAAAACTTGGGGCTATTGAACAGAGATGGGTAGCACAGTTAGCTGCCTTCGACTTTGATGTGCAGTACCGGCCAGGTCGGTGTAACGCCGCCGCTGATGCACTGTCACGACACCCGTTAGCAGGGGAGCCAGAACCAACTGATGATGAGGAGTTTGATGATTGCATTGCAATTTGCAATTTGATTTGTAGAGGCACTGCCCTTGAGCCCGAGCTGGTTACAGCTGGGGTCCAATGTTGTCAGGTAAACCAGATTAGGGCTGCAGAAACTGATAAATCCAATTCACATGCTAAAGAGGCTACACCAACTCTTCCCGGTTACTCCAAGGAAGAGCTGCGGACATTTCAGTGTCAAGATCCAGTGATAAATGTTCTAAAACAGTTTGTGGATCGAGGTAGCCCGCCAAGTTCACAAGAAAGGAAGAATCTTCCTGGTGCTGCCAAATCATTGTGGAAACAATGGAAACACATTCAGATACGTGATGGGTTGGTGTACAGAGTGGTGAAGGATGATCGTGTTGGAGAGTGCTTTCAGTTGTTTGTTCCAGGTTGTTTACAAGCAGCTGTGCTGAAGAGTGTCCATGACTCTATGGGACATCAGGGAATAGAGAGGACATTACAGTTGTTGAGACAGAGAGCATTCTGGGTAGGGATGCATAACGATGTTGAGCGATGGGTTAAGAATAGGCATGTAACGGTTGTAATGGGTTTACCGAACCGTTCCGGTACACCACGTTCGGTTCGGTCCACCTGCGTACCGTTTCGGTTATTTTTTCACTCATTAAACGTTCTTAACAGGGGAATATATGCACCGCGGAACAAAATTTCCTGGGCGCGTTTCAGCACGGACCTATTTTCGCGTGGCACGCGCAGCATTTAGCCGTTAGCATCTCGTGCGGTCTCCTGTTTTTGAACGTTATAACTTTCTTTTTAAAAGACGAGCGCACGCGCAGCTTGTGTGGACTTTGTTTCATGAAGACTCTGCAGCAACTGAGTGCGTGACGCAGCAGCAACACGTCACGTGAACGCACTGGAAACTGTCATCTGAACGTGAGCAGCAGCTGTATTAAAACTTCATCCGAACGTGAACAGCAGCTGTATTAAAACTTCATCCGAACGTGAACAGCAGCTGTATTAAAACTTCATCCGAACGTGACCGAAGAGCTGTATTAAAACTCTTTCATCAGGTAATCACAGCGGTCCAGAGCAATAACACAAGCTGTAGCCTATGAGTTTTTAAATCTCTGAATCTGTCTGAACGTTGTTATATGCGCAGGGTTTAAAGTTACTGAGCGTCACTATGAGACATTCATCACGTCAACACTTCAAAAAGTTCAGCTCTTTATGAAAAAACTAACTGATGTTGTCAACAACAAGCCCTGGACCAGATTAAAGCCCTGCCTGCCATGATGAAGAGTGAGAGATTCAATTGTTCAAGAGGTATTGTTTTATTATCTAAATAATCTTTTTTTTTTAAATCATAATCTTATTAACTTGTTTTTTTTAAATCTCTTTTGTTTTTTATTTCCAGTCTGTGACAGAGGTAAATCCACCTGCAGCTAAGTGATGACTGAACTGAACTCTGAACTGTTCCCACAGTCCCACCTGTCCCACCAAGAAGAAGTTGTGAGTACAGTAATGAGGACAAATACAGCCACACTGCTGCTACTGAACAAAAACTTGATTAGTTAGATTGTAAACAGTCTGTTGCTGCTTATTGTTCTGGTTCTGACTGTTATTGCATTTATTAAGATTTTTATTATTGTTAGTATAGTTTATTTATTGTAGAGTGCTGTTTATTTAAAATCAGAGTCAGAGAGTCTTTATTGTCATTTGCACCGCATGTGGTACATGTGATGAAAACGAGATTATGTACACGGGGTCCCAGTTACATCCAACAACAAATGCAAGAGAAAAACAGTAATAACATCTAGAATTAACTAAGAAAAACATCAACTAGTAATACACTAAGCCCTAATATAGTGGAAAAACATCATTATAAACAGCAGCACGAACATGAGTCTGTATGAGCAGATGGTCACAGATGAACACAGCAACAAGAAAACAGATCAGCATCAGCATGATGTGATATTTTGCAGTGTTTATTTTTATTTTATTTTTATTTATTCATTCATGAGTCTAACAGCCTCAGGGTAGAAGCTGTTCCTCAGTCTAGTGGTTCTACATTTGATGCTCCTCAACCTCCGTCCTGAGGGGAGTGGGGCAAAGAGTGAGTGTGCTGGGTGAGTGAGGTCTTTCATGATGCAGGTGGCTCTTTTCCTGCATCTGGAGGTGTAAATGTCTGTGATGGTGGGGAGACTGACTCCAACAGACTTCTGTGCAGCCTTCACCACTCTCTGTAGAGCTTTCCTCTCTGCAACTGTGCAGCCTCCATGCCACACGTTGATGCTGGAGCACAGGATGCTCTCCACTGCACACCTGTAGAAGGAGGTGAGAACTGGGCTGCTCAGACCAGCTCGTCTCAGCCGTCTGAGGAAGTAGTCTTTGATGACCTTTCTTGATCAGGCTGGTGGTGTTGTTGGTCATCCAAATGGGTCACTTTTATTTATTACTACAATACAATACAAACATATTTTTGGCACATTTTCAAAATAAACATTTTGTAAGTCTTTATTTTGTAAAAAAAATAATAATAAATTTGTACCGAAAAAAACCGAAAAAAAACCGAACCGAGCTCTCCTTGTAGTTGAACCGAACCGAAATGTGATTTTAGCGTACCGTTACACCCCTGAACTGTGAGCGTTGTATTCTCACAAAGATGCCTCACCCAAAGATTCACCCTCCAATGAAATCCTTTTTGGCAACACGACCTTTAGAAGTGGTGGCAGTAGATTTCACACTCCTTGAACCAGCTTCCGATGGCCGTGAGAACGTTCTAGTCATTACCGATGTGTTTACAAAGTTCACCCAGGCGTTCCCTACACGTGACCAAAAAGCAGAGACCACAGCCAAAGTCCTCTTAAAGGAGTGGTTCATGAAGTACGGTGTACCTGAGCGTCTTCACTCAGATCAGGGCCGTAACTTTGAATCGGAGGTTATTGCTGAACTTTGTAGAATGTATGGTGTGAAAAAAACACGTACAACACCCCATCACCCGACAGGAAATGCCCAGTGTGAGCGTTTTAACCGCACTCTGCATGAACTGTTGCGCACCCTTCCACCTGACAAAAAGAGGCGTTGGCCTGAACATTTACCTGAGCTGGTTTATGCGTACAATGTTACTCCACATGCGACTACCGGATATTCCCCTTACTTCTTGCTCTATGGAGTAGAACCACATCTTCCTGTTGATGCATTGCTTGCGCATGAAAGTTCTCCTGATAAAAATCTTGATTGGCTTGCTGTGCACCAGCAAAGACTCAAAGAGGCACATGAAAGAGCAAAAGAGTATGCAGAGCAGAAAGCTGCGAAACGCGTTGCTCGGCATAGTCACAAAGTGTACTGTCCTTCGATTGAGGTTGGAGAGTATGTTTACCTGAGACACAGACCAGCTGGTCGTAACAAAATTCAGGATGCATGGAGTCCAGTTGTTTACCAACTCGTAGACGTAGTAGGCACAACTTGCATAGTACGACCTGCAGAGGGAGGGCCTACAAAAACGGTTAACAGGGCTGACATCAGGTCATGTGTCCATGTGCCAGACACAAACCAGGGACACAGTGAGAACACTGTAGCCAAACAGACAAATACTACTGAATCACACACTGCCTCATCTGATGAGTATGATGGGGGTATAGTCATTGAAGAGGTTTCTTTTGACTTAAATCCTGGTTCAGGTGTAGAAAATTGTCCTAGTGGTGAAAGTGTTCAGA
Source organism: Garcialebias charrua (assembly GCA_038048925.1). Classification (NCBI taxonomy): domain Eukaryota; kingdom Metazoa; phylum Chordata; class Actinopteri; order Cyprinodontiformes; family Rivulidae; genus Garcialebias; species Garcialebias charrua. The sequence goes on along the minus strand of JBBPBX010036707.1, from coordinate 19,997 downwards.
AGCGAGCAGAGACTCCGTTGACTTCCGAATGTGAACTTCCTGTGATTGAACAGAGGGAGACTGAGCATGTTGACAATGAAGCATGCGATATTGACCAACTGGGTGAGATTCCAGTGTCTCCTCCTGGCGTTAGACAAGCTCACACACCTGCTCCCCGCAGGAGTAGAAGAGTGAATGTAGGGAAACACCCAAACCCACATCACCAACCTAGGTCAGTGTTGGGGCCAGAAATGAACTCATAAATGGCTTCACAGATTATTGCAAGCTTAGGTTCTGTGTTTTTTTTAGAGAAGCTTTAAAAGAGGTAAAAAGCAGTTGCTTTGTCACCGAGGACGATGACATTTAAGCAGGGGAGAATGTAACCAGGTGAAAAATGGGTACATGTCAAATGTATTTTAAAAACCATGTTTTGCTTTAATTTCACCTATGGTTGTAATTCTTGTTTTTGTCAGCATGTGGTGCTGTTGGTACAGAGAGGTCTAAAAGGACCGGAAATAGAGAAAAAACCCTTTGTTTATGTACGGTAGCACGGACTGGTAAAAACGGAAGAGAAGGACATTTTATCTGAGACTTGGTGAAGGAGACAACTCTGGCCACGTGAAAAGAGAATCCAAGTGTTCGGTAATTGTTGGAACTGAATTATCTTCCGTGAATGAAGCTATAGAGACGATGCTAATGTTTTATTTCTGTTATCTTCCGTGAATGAAGCTATAGAGACGATGCTAATGTTTTATTTCTGTTTGTTTTCTCTCGTAGAGTGCCGCTGCCGTTTGTTATGCAGTAGCTTTCACGCTGTTAGATTTCAGCTGTTACGTGCAGCTGCATGCTACTCTGTTGGGTGCTAACCGTGTTGTCGGTCCGCCATTTTATTTGAAGCTAAGGCTTGCTGCCGTTCGAAACACGGACTTTTTCTTGTTTTTTTTATACATAACTCAGAGGGAATAGTTTATTTTTGAGAATAAAGAACCCCTTCTATTTGAAGCTTCGTGTGCTGCATTTATCCCGGTTTCAATTGTAAAGGAAAATAAATCAATACATACAAAATTTTAGTCTCTGGATTACAAATGTTAACTGTTTTTGCTGGGATAGGAGTTGTAACCATTGTCTTCCTGGTACGTAAGCAGACACAAAGCATTGTGGGATCAGAACCGTGACTGAAAGCTACTGGCAGGAAGGTCTCATTACTTCTGGTTGTATGCGAGGGGCGCTGTTGGATAGATTATCCATGTTGTGAAACATTTAAACATTTACAGCCAAACCCTCAGCTGTTCAAGAAAATGAATTCTTGTAAATAAATTGCTATTAGCGGTACTGAATTTTAATCTTAGAAAGCGCAAATCCGCTTATGAATTATGAAAATTAGTCACTCCGCTGTAACGCTGATCAAACCTTTAGGTACGCTAAAAGCGGATTAGCGCATTAGCGGTCCCTAGCGGTTTGTTGCCCACCACTGTACAGTATATGGGCAAATAACTTTTGGAAATTATTGCTTACATTTAAATGATGGCTTTGTTTAACAACCAGTTTATGGAAATTAACTTGACCTTTAAAATACTTGTTAGCAGAAATTGACAGGTAAAATGGAATTATCCTGTGATTACCCAAACCAAAACGAGATGGAATACAACTAAATGTAATATTCTGAAACCTTCAGCAGGGCAAATTAACTGCAAAGTTAACCAAAAGGAAAACACTTTGTATTTAAGGCAAAATAATTACTGAACTGAGTTAATACTAACACCTAAATTTAAGGACACCAGGCATCACATCCCAAAGTAAATCAGCATTCTCCTACTGGGAGTTGACTTCGAACGGTTGCTGTAGATAGCAGATGTGGCACTCTTTCTCTGCTGAGATGGTTTGAGCAACGTCAAAGGTGGAGATTCCTTTCACGCCCCTGGGCATCGGTTGAGGACTCTGGATCACTGGTGCCAAGTGGTCAGCCGATGCTACTTCGGGAGTTCTGGGTCACTGTTATTAGCTCTGGTGATGCAGCTGCAGGTGTGTTCCATCAAACTTGGCTAAAATGAAAACTTTTTATTTTATAATGAAGCTTTCTGTAGGTTGTTTGACTTCTAAAAGCTTACTACTAGTCAAAAAGGCATTCAATACAGAACAACTGGACTTTATTTGACACCCACACACAGAGTGGTGTAGTGTATGCAGTTCAGTGCAGCGAGGACTGTCCAGTAGGGGTGTAACGGTACGCTAAAATCACATTTCGGTTCGGTTCAACTACAAGGAGAGCTCGGTTCGGTTTATTTTCGGGTTTTTTCGGTACAAATTTTTTTTTTTTTTTTTACAAAATAAAGACTTACAAAATTTTTATGTGCCAAAAATATGTTTGTATTGTATTGTAGTAATAAATAAAAGTGACCCATTTGGATGACCACCAGCCTGATCAAGAAAGGTCATCAAAGACTCTACTTCCTCAGACGACTGAGACGTGCTGGTCTGAGCAGCCCAGTTCTCACCTCCTTCTACAGGTGTGCAGTGGAAAGCGTCCTGTGCTCCAGCATCAACGTGTGGCATGGAGGCTGCACAGTTGCAGAGAGGAAAGCTCTACAGAGAGTGGTGAAGGCTGCACAGAGGTCTGTCGGAGTCAGTCTCCCCACCATCACAGACATTTACACCTCCAGATGCAGGAAAAGAGCCACCTGCATCATGAAAGACCTCACTCACCCAGCACACTCACTCTTTGCCCCACTCCCCTCAGGACGGAGGTTGAGGAGCATCAAATGTAGAACCACTAGACTGAGGAACAGCTTCTACCCTGAGGCTGTTAGACTCATGAATAAATAAAAATAAAATAAAAATAAACACTGCAAAATATCACATCATGCTGATGCTGATCTGTTTTCTTGTTGCTGTGTTCATCTGTGACCATCTGCTCATACAGACTCGTGTTCGTGCTGCTGTTTATAATGATGTTTTTCCACTATATTAGGGCTTAGTGTATTTCTAGTTGATGTTTTTCTTAGTTAATTCTAGATGTTATTACTGTTTTTCTCTTGCATTTGTTGTTGGATGTAACTGGGACCACGTGTACATAATCTCGTTTTCATCACATGTACCACATGCGGTGCAAATGACAATAAAGACTCTCTGACTCTGACTCTGATTTTAAATAAACAGCACTCTACAATAAATAAACTATATTAACAATAATAAAAATCTTAATAAATACAATAACAGTCAGAACAATAAGCAGCAACAGACTGTTTACAATCTAACTAATCAAGTTTTTGTTCAGTAGCAGCAGTGTGGCTGTATTTGTCCTCATTACTGTACTCACAACTTCTTCTTGGTGGGACAGGTGGGACTGTGGGAACAGTTCAGAGTTCAGTTCAGTCATCACTTAGCTGCAGGTGGATTTACCTCTGTCACAGACTGGAAATAAAAAACAAAAGAGATAAAAAAAACAAGTTAATAAGATTATGATAAAAAAAAAGATTATTTAGATAATAATAAAACAATACCTCTTGAACAATTGAATCTCTCACTCTTCATCATCATGGCAGGCAGGGCTTTAATCTGGTCCAGGGCTTGTTGTTGACAACATCAGTTAGTTTTTTCATAAAGAGCTGAACTTTTTGAAGTGTTGACGTGATGAATGTCTCATAGTGACGCTCAGTAACTTTAAACCCTGCGCATATAACAACGTTCAGACAGATTCAGAGATTTAAAAACTCATACAGCTTGTGTTATTGCTCTGGACCGCTCTGATTACCTGATGAAGGAGTTTTAATGCAGCTCTTCGTTCACGTTCGGATGAAGTAGTTTTAATGCAGCTGCTGTTCACGTTCGGATGACAGTTTCCAGCGCGTTCACGTGACGTGTTGCTGCTGCGTCACTCAAGCAGCTGCTGCAGTCTTCATGAAGCAAAGTCCACACAAGCTGCGCGTGCGCTCATCTTTTGAAGAAAGCTATAACGTTCAAAAACAGGAGACCGCACGAGATGCTAACGGCTAAATGCTGCGCGTGCCACGCGAAAATAGGTCCGTGCTGAAACGCGCCCAGGAAATTTTGTTCCGCGGTGCATATATTCACCTGTTAAGAACGTTTAATGAGTGAAAAAATAACCGAAACGGTACGCAGGTGGACCGAACCGAACGTGGTGTACCGATACGGTTCGGTAAACCCATTACAACCGTTACATGCCTAATATATATATATATATATATATATATATATATATATATATATATATATATATATATATATATATATATATATATATATATATATATATATATATATATATATACATATATATATATACATATATA
>JBBPBX010036707.1:0-15667 GCA_038048925.1 Garcialebias charrua | reverse complement strand
CATATACATATATATATATATACATATACATATATATATATATATACATATACATATACATATACATATATATACATATACATATATATATATATATATATATATATATGTATATATATATATATATATGTATATATATATTATGTATATATATATATATATATATATTTATATACAAGCCCAAAACCAGAAAAGTTGGCACGTTGTGGAAATCGCAAATAAAAACAGAATACAATGACTTGCAAATCTTTTTCAACCTATATTCAATTGAACACACTGCAAAGACCACATACTTAACGTTCGAACTGGTAAACTTTGTTATTTTTTGCAATTATTAGCTCATTTGGAATTTGATGCCTGCAACATGTTTCAAAAAAGCTGGCACAAGTGACAAAGAAGACAGAGAAATTTGAGGAATGCTCATCAAACACTTATTTGGAATATCCCACAGGTGAACATGCAAATTGGGAACAGGTGGGTGCCATGATTGGGTATAAAAGCAGCTTCCTTGACATGCTCAGTCATCCACATAGAAGGATGGGGCGAGGGTCACCACTCTGTGAACAAATGCGTGGGCAAATTGTCGAACAGTTCAAGAACAACTTTTCTCAACGAGCTATTGCAAGGAATTTAGGAATTTCACCATCTACGGTCCGTAATATCATCAAAAGGTTCAGAGAATCTGGAGAAATCACTACACGTAAGGGGCAAGGCCGAAAACCAACATTGAATGCCCGTGACCTTCGATCCCTCAGGCGGTACTGCATCAAAAACCGACATCAGTGTGTAAAAGATATCACCACATGGGCTCAGGAATACTTCAGAAAACCACTGTCAGTAACTACAGTTCGTCGCTACATCTGTAAGTGCAAGTTAAAGCTCTACTATGCAAAGCAAAAGCCATTCATCAACAAGATCCAGAAACGCCGCCGGCTTTGCTGGGCCCGAGCTCATCTGAGATGGACTGATGCAAAGTGGAAAAGTGTTCTGTGGTCTGATGAGTCCACATTTCAAATTGTCTTTGGAAACTGTGGACGTCGTGTCTTACGGACCAAAGAGGAAAAGAACCATCAGGACTGTTATAGGCGCAAAGTTCAAAAGCCAGCATCTGTGATGGTATGGGGGTGCATTAGTGCCCAAGGCATGGGTAACTTACACATCTGTGAAGGCACCATTAATGCTGAAAGGTACATACAGGTTTTGGAGCAACATATGCTGCCATCCAAGCGACGTCTTTTTCATGGACGCCCCAGCTTATTTCAGCAAGACAATGCCAAGCCACATTCTGCACGTGTTACAACAGCGTGGCTTCGTAGCAAAAGAGTGCGGGTCCTCCCCTGGCCTGCCTGCAGTCCAGACCTGTCCCCCATTGAAAATGTGTGGCGCATTATGAAACGTAAAATACGACAACGGAGACCCCGGACTGTTGAACAACTTAAGCTGTACATCAAGCAAGAATGGGGAAGAATTCCACCTGAAAAGCTTCAAAAATTGGTCTCCTCAGTTCCCAAACGTTTACTGAGTGTTGTTAAAAGGAAAGGCGATGTAACACAGTGGTAAATATGTCCCTGTGCCAACTTTTTTGCAATGTGTTGCTGCCATTGAATTCTAAGTTAATGGTTATTTGCAAAACAAAATAAAGTTTCTCCGTTCGAACATTAAATATATTGTCTTTGCATTCTATTCAGTTGAATATGGGTTGAAAAAGATTTGCAAGTCATTGTATTCTGTTTTTATTTGCGATTTGCACAACGTGCCAACTTTTCTGGTTTTGGGCTTGTATATTTACATGTATATATATATATATAAATATGTATATAAAAAATATATATACACATATATGCACCCACATATAGAGTATACAATGTATATATATATATATAGACCTACACATTGGAGAAACTAAACAGCCCACCCACAGAAGAATGTCCCAACATAGGAGAGCCTCTTCCTCTGGACAAAACTCAGCTGTTCACCTCCACCTCACGGACAAGGGACACTCTTTTGAGGACCAGAATGTACATATTTTGGACCGAGAGCACAGGTGGTTTGAGGGTGTGAAGGAGTCTCATCGAATTGAGAAAGCTCATCGGATGATGAGCGAAACGTCTTGTTGCTACAAATAAAGTCCAGTTGTTCTGTATTGAACGCCTTTTTTGATTTTATCATGTCCTGGACGACTGAGAATCTTCACCAGCATACTTACTACTAGTCCTTCCTTGGAGATCTCTTTCCGTCTTTTTTTCTCGTCTGTCTTTTCATCTTCTCCTTCTAAGGGTCCCTCTCCTTCAACTTTTCAACCACCACCCACAACTCTGAAGGGCAATGATTGATTTCAACCAATCAGGAGAGGGAGGCCGGACTTTGGTTTAACTTTTACTAACTAAATTAAGTATTACCTTAATTCACTCTGCTGAAAAGTCCTCTAATGGCGTAGTGGTAAGGGCAGTCGTCTCCCGATCGGAAAGTTGGCGGTTCGACTCCCGGGACCCGCACCATGTGTCGTTGTGTCCTTGGGCAAGACACTTAACCCTGAGTTGCTCCCGGTAGGACTGGAAAGCACCTTGCATGGTAGTCTGCCGCCACCGGTTTATGAATGTGTGTAGCATTCAATATATGTGTAGCACTTTGAGATTTTCAGTAATGAAAAGTGCGTTATAAATTGAATTAATTATTATTATTATTATTAATACAATAAATGTAAAACACTTCAACCTACATCTTGATATTTAAGTGAGATTAAATCAATAAAAACACTTTTGTTAGACTTGTGAGCAGAGAAACATTTGCCATCTTCTGACTACAGTATAGATTATTGTCGACTGTAAAAGAAAACCGCAAGGCAAGTTATTATCAATTATTTCATTACAGAAAAACATTATTAATTTTCCATAGTAGGAAGAGTCTGTCAGTTCTTCTGAATGGAGCAAAAGGGGACCAGGTTTTACAAAAAGGAATTCCTTTGAACAGGGACCAGCTCTTTATGTTATTATCCAAATTTACGACCAGAGGAAGGGTGGTTTGGTTCGATTATTGGTACAGGGTGTTACCAGAACTTTCTTGGGGTTCTATTTAACCTGAAAATGTCCATTTTGGGTTCACAGAAAGGACTTTCAGATTTACCTGACAATTTTATGGTTTGCAAAACAGTAAAAAGTCTCTTTTGAAATTGTCCAGACTTGGGAGTTGTGCTAACCAAACGGTTTCAGGATTGACTGGAGAGGAATGTTTTTCATTTTTCTTAAGGGGGACATCTTAATACAATGAACTCACTCAGTCCCAATTATTTGAAAATAAAAATATGATATAACAATGAGGGTGATACAACAGCAGTAGTCATACCAAGTAACAGGGTTTCATTTGTAAACTGATCAATGCCGAAATGCAAATAGCGGGCAGGCCAGTAGGGTGGTGTGTGGAGGGTCTGGGGTTCCTCCCTCAGAAAATTTTAAATAAAGTAGATGTGATTTTCTGCATTTTGGTGTGTTTTAACGGGTTGTTCAAACATCTACGTGCTTGTAAAAAAAATACAAAAATTAATTAAATTGCGATCACAGGCCCGCCGTCTTATTAGGCACCAATGTACTAAAGATGTTATCTAAATCATAAAATGGAAAACAAATAAATCAGAGTCAATGCTTAACAGGTTTGCTTTGAAACAAAAACAATGAGTTAGTACACTTTATTACTTTATGCAAAGAATTAAACTATAAAAAAAAACTTACTTGACCCGATCACATTAGCCAGGCACTTGTGTGAAAACTGTACTCTGTCATAAGTAACGTGTGTACACAAAAACAGATAACGTGGAGAAAAAAAACAAAGCAAAACAGGATAATAGAAAATATTACTGATGATAAAAAGTTTATATTATAAATTTGTATAGACTATGGCACAAGCAGTAAAAACCTATTTGAACAGCATTCTTTTTCTTACAGTGGCACTTCATAAAAAGATAAAGAGGCAATAAGAGGCGGACAGGTTTAAGTGTAAACTTGATCAAATTAAATCACACAAAATGTAAAATTCTTTCAAAAATGTTTTTGAACCATGGACCTGTGATGTAACCAGAGGCCAGTCCAGATTCTGGAGCCGACTCCTCTCCTCAATACCTTTACTATAAAAAATGGATTGATGGACTTGAATATTCTAAAATATTTACTGGTTTAATGTAACAGAGAATTGTTCTCTTCATGTTTTTTTTAATGAATATGTGCTTTTTTTTCCTACAACAGATATAATTTGCTATATCTAGTCTGCAGGCTGCTGCAGATGATAAGAAAATGAACATGTTGATACTTTTTAAAACCAAACGAGTTGTACTGTACTGACAATATTTGGGGTGCGAACCAATAAGAAGGAAAAATAAATAATTTTATTTAAAATGTCTTTATATTAACTATAGGCCTGTCACAGTAACAAATTTTGATGGGCGGTTGTCTCAGAAATTATTATAAATTTAAATTTGACTATAATTTGTAATTGTTGTCAAATTTAAGAAGAAATGTTGGTTCATTTTTGTGTGTAGTACCTTTTTTGATCACTGGATGTTAGTATAAGACTGTTTGAACCGAAGGATGGATAGTGAGTGAGCGAGCAGCGCGTCTCTTTAAGAAAAATGAGAAGGAGGCCCCCTTGACGTGACTGTCTCTCTTTGGTTCTCAAAATGGTTGACGCTTGGTGTGGTTTGAGCTCTTTAGCATAGCATTTTTCACACAAAGCTTTTAATTTTAAAAATCAGTAAACAAGTTCTCACCTTCTTTTTGCAGAGAAAAACAACTTTTTACAAGAAGGCACGGGTTTCATCCATGAATTTTGGAGCTTCGACAAGACGGAGGTTTTCCCCCCGAGGTCGGCCTGTTAGCTTAGCTCATAGCTTAGCTTCTCAGCTTAGCTGCTTTTAATTATCCAAAATCGCCATTTCGGACTATTAAAATTGATTTCAAAGAGAAAGAGAAAGGGAGAGTCACTGAAGAGCACCAGAGTTGAGCCTTTTGTCATCCAGTGTCTTCAGTAGAAAGAGACACGAAGAAATAAAGCCGATAAATGAAAATGAGGTCAATAATTTTCATTTATCATGCGATGAAATGATTTATTGTTTATCGCGACAGTCCTAATCAACTATGAACCATTTAGAATGTGCAATCAATTGTTTGATGGGTCAGCTTCACCATTATTATTCAGTAGTTTATAGACCTTGCGCAGAATCAACTCTTCCACATCAGCCGGAAAAGAATACAGACATGGGTCTGCATTATTACTACATGTTCAGTGATTTAAATGGGTTTAGCACACAGTTTACACTAGGGCCAACATACAATTAGGTGCTGAAATGATCTAACAGGATTTTTTTGGCTTTGACAATAATAGAATATTACACAAATGTTTGCCGAGCTTAGTACAGTGATTACACTAGGACAGTGATTACTCATCAGGTGAAACGTCATCGTGAATCCTTAAAACAATATCCGTTACAAAAGATGATAACGTTGCAACACCCAGTTGTATAACAAGGTTAAAAACTGTCAAACTTCCATAAATTTCACCAAGACAGACCCCACCAACTCATCTCATATAAAATTGTGTTATCAATGTGAGATCAGGTCTTTTGAGGGAAAACTTACTAAGTGTTAAACCTCTTTGAAAACAATGAAAGCCTAAGATATTTAGAAGTTGAAAAACAACAATACCAGCACTGATGCTTCTATAAATGACTGTGGGTGTCAGTTTTCCTCTAATGTTCATGATATAAATGAGTAACCATGACTAAAACACTGGACGCTGTACACACCAGCATGACTGCAATCAGACATACTGTAAGTTTGACTTTAGTCTCTTGAGACCGATGCTTCAGGTCCTCTTGGCTGCACTGTTGGTCCCTCACGAAGAACTACAGTGTCAAAGCGTGGCGTAACCTCACAGCGGATCAGGAGAGTGTTGTCTTTAATGTACATTCTCTGATTCAGCTGCTGCAGGTGCATAAAGGTGACATACCCAAATCCTTTAGGATTGCGATGATTGCTGGGCTTCTGGAAGGCCTGCAGGTCTGGTTTTGTCTCCATGACTTCCATGTGATGCTGAGCCTCCGGTCCCTGGTCGAGTATGGCGAGCCGGATGTTCCCTTGAAATGGCCAGGACAGCTGCCCGTCAAAATCTCCTTGCATGGTATGGACGAAGAGGGAGATGTAGTTGGAACAGCGCGGGGCGTTAGGGCTCTGCATGTGCAAACGCAGACACAGCTTGTAGCCTGGACGACCCGTGTAGAAACCGGGGCTGTGCTCAACGACTGGCAGCCCCGTTTCTTGGTTGCGTAAGAGAGTCGAGAAATTTTTGAGGTGCCAGACGAAGATACCGTGACACTGCTCAGACTCCAGTTCCTTTATTGTTTCTTCCAGCACAGACACCCTACGCCTGAGCTCTGCAAGCTGCCCTGCCTGTAAATGAAATAGGACAAGTTTAGTTTTGCAATCAAAGCATCTCTTAAGTATCTCCTTACCTTTAGTTAACCTCCACTATTCATATAGGTAAAGCTCATAACTAAAATGAAACATCCAAAGAGTCCTTTGGATGCAGCAGGTAGAACTGAAGGATACAACTCAGGCTGCGTTTGCCTTTGGTGTTGGAACACAAGAGTGCATGTCTGCATTTTAATGACTCAGCACACCTCTTTAAAATTCTAATGCAGTCCATCTAGAACATATTAAAGGCTGCAGTTTGAGGCACAAACACAACAACTCTCATGCAGCAAACCATAAAGATGCATGCCTTTAGATATTTTGAGAAAGTGAAATTATTTAGATCGTCCCAGGCACTAATGTCACACTGCTGATGAGGATAAGACGAGTAAGCAGCAGGTGACCCTATGTGCACAGAAGGTTCAACACATTCTGACAGAAATGACTTGTGACGTGTCAGAGATCTTCCAAATTAAAGGGGACCACACATTCAAAATTCACTTTTTAATGTTTTTTTTACTGAACTTTGGGTATGTACTTCATAAAAAAACAGTCCTAGTGCTAAAAAAATGCACCCAGTGGTTTATTTACTCTAAGTAGATTTATTTATCTTAGATAGAAACACTCCGATTGCACTTCCTGCGGTTTGTGACGTCACAAACCGCAGCCACAACCCACACCAAACCTGAGTCCAGCCCCTCACCTAGCAACCCCTGGTGCGGCTCAACCCACTTCAGTATAAAAAACGTCACGGTTGCCGAGCAGTTTAGGAACTGACCTGGCGGTCATTTATTTATTTATTCATTTATTTAGCCCCCGGGGGGGCTATGGGCTCAGCCCTGCTCCAGCCAGCAGCACATCTTGAGTAAAACCAGAATGTTTTATTACCTTGTTTGAATGAACTCTGTCTCGTTGAAACTGTGCACACACACTCTCGCGGTTTGGACTTGTTTCTTATATGATGAAGGACTGCTCTTGCACAACTGTCAGTTTGGTCGAGCGGTTACGACACTTGAGCGGCACGCAGGAGACCAGAGTTCGCATCTTGTCAACGGCATCGTTTTTTTTCCCCCTTTTTATTTAAAGCCTTTTGTTTCGGAGAAATCGGGGTGAAACTAGATATATACATCGACATAATAATACTTTATAATTGTTATTTTTACGTTTTAGTTCAATTTTTAGTGTAATATCGCTCCCAACGCGTAGCCGGCAGAAAACTGTGCACACACACACACTTACTCGCGGGACAACAGTTTGTACCATCAAGCACCACTGATCGATATATTTTCAGATTAGCAACTTATTTATTTTAAGAATACCTTTCACTTCATCAAAATCTAATCAAAACTTCAGCGTTCTAAATGTAGGTGGTTGTGATTGTTTCTTATACGATGAAAGACTGCTTTTTGCATAACTGCCCGTTGGTCTAGAGGTAGTGAATTGGACTCGTAATCAGAAGGACACGGGTTCGCTTCCCGGTCACGGCATCTTTTTTTTTTTTTTTCCGGAGAGATCGGGCTGCAGTTAGCTGCTGGCTTTTGAGGACAGTGTGGGTCCGGTCCGGTCAGAGGTTAGGTTGCCTCATATGGACAAATTAACTGGAAACACTCTTTGCGTTTGTCTGGATTGGATGTGCAGCCAGCCGTGGACCAAAGCGCTGCATGCAACTAGCAGGAGCTACGCGGGCTGTTTGTTACCGAAGGAGGAGGAAGAGCTCGGATTCGGGAGGGCATGATAAAAAGGAGCAGCTAATGGCGGCGCACACAAACAGCTTTCGGTAAGTTATTTTTTAAGCTAGCACTAACAGTAAGTCAAACGAGTAATAAAAAAAGGCTAATTTTAAAACAACAACAGATTTGAGATACTGGCAGTTACAGAGGGCGGAGACAGAGTGGCCAGAGTTTTGACGGGCGTGGACTTCAGAGCTCATTATCATAAACAGGTCGTTTAGAACGGAAGTTAGAAATGGCAGAATTAAAAAGGGTATAATTTATTATCTAAGAATTATTTTTTGTATTAAATTGAATGAACGGGGTCTGGATAGCACACAGACATACCATAAAAATTAAAAAAACCAATATGTGGTCCCCTTTAACAACCGTTTAAATCCACGAGATTTAAATTGACCTCGGTCATAAAGTTGAGACCTGTTTTGCCTGTGTGTTGCACTTTGGAATCTGACGACAAGAGTGTGTCGAAGCAGTGAAACGTTGTTTCCTTGTTGTTTAGTCATTACTGTTGTCATTAGTTGAGATATTGTTTTGGTTCTGAACACTCCCAGCCAAAAAGGTTTTGTATTAACATTGGTTAATGAATGATATGGATTTAACTATGCCAACATGCAGTTCGTTTTGTTAAATCTCAATCGTCGAAGAGTCAATGTAGTTTAAAGCTACTCAAGGTACCATAAACTACACTGGTCTCACAATTTCTAAATTGAACCGATTCGATCGTTTCTATTCTAGATTATCTATTCATTTTGATGAGTCTCGCCATAGACTTCAAAATTTATTAGGAATACCAAATCCTACGTCGTTCGTCTAAAAGACAACAGACATTTAGATCAAACTATATTTCATTTTTCTATTTTAGTTTAACCTAAACTAAGTAATGAATGGAGGAATAGTTTGGAATTAGAGGCCTTCGTTACAGAAGCCCTCCAAAATTTTATAGGTACAGATCCCTATATCTAATTTTACAGAATTGATCCACCCCTTAATTGGTAATTGTAGCTGATCTAAACCATGATAGCTTACATACCAGGTGCATATAGGTAGGGCCTAATGTAAAATCCCAATCATAAGCCCACCTAAAAAACCACATAATTGCATGACACATAGAACCAGAGTGGCACTGACTGGAAACCAACCAGCCAACAACCTTCGATGTGGGGACCTGCAGCTCCAACGCTTGGTCTTCAACCTTCATCCAAGGGTCGCCTCCTCTGCGTCAATCGAGGGATCCCCTCTACATGCTGATTATGAAAACAATTGTTGCTGATCAATCAACAAAACTAATCGTTGTGGAATTACTGCTGTGGAATTACCGCTGTGGATTATAAGACTTTGTTTTCCAAAGGATCACAGACTTTGTTTTCCAAGAGTTAACAGACTCAGTTTTCCAAGGGATTAAAAGCTTTTCGCAATGGGATTACCTCCGAACAGTATGGAATTTCCAAAACTTTATGGGATTATAATTTTTGATTTTTCTTTTCCACTTGCTGGATTACTTCAAGATCAGAGACAGTTCAAGGTTTCCTTTCGTGTTGGACCTCATCCCCAAGGACTGGCGATGACTTCCAAAAGGGGGGAGATGTAGTGGGCATGACCATGTCCACTTTAAGACACCTGTGTACTTTTGAACTGTTCCAGAGATGACCTTTACTGACATCTCAGTAAAGCAAGACATTTACTACAAATCAATTCCATTAGTTGTAATCTGAGAATATAGTCACCAAAAGAGACTATTTCTATCTTTGATTTTATTCTAATGTGATCAAAAGAATAACTTTTGTCATTTTCATGATGTGTGCTTTTAAGCTGTGTTATTCTGTAAGAAACATTACTGTGTCACTCCTGCTGTGTTAAAGTTGAAGTCTCGGGTCACATAGACCCGATGGTTTTGTTTAGAAAGTCAGAAGACAGTTAATCCGTTGTTTTTCATGAGCAGGGCTCCAGCTTTATCTGTCTTTTCCTAAACAAATCTCCCTCTGCTCTGGCTGTAACCTTGGGTCGTGATAACACAAGTGAACTGCTCAACTGGTCCGTGGACCAATGAAAGAGACACAAGTCTCATCTCTCATCTCATGATCTTTTTTAAGTTCTAAGTTTTGCTAAAACGCTTCAGAGTTTCTGGGAACTTCAAAGAGATGTGAACCTTTCCCAAAGAGCTGGGGTACGTTTGGTCAAGAGCTAACGACCTTCGTCTTCAGCTAAGGACTGATAACCTGCTGTTATGAGTCCACGTCGAATGAGCGTAAGCTCAAAACTTTGTTATTCCTTCCTGGAATAAGTTATCTTGAGCCAAAAAACCACGACTGCCACGGCTTCTGCCGACGAAAGCGAGTATCACCGACACCGACAAGGTAAACACGTGTGGAGTCCAGCTTGGACTTGCGGGACCGACGACTCGTCAGTCCAAGGCTGATCACAGCTCTTTACCAGAACCGAGGCGGACGTCTTAAGGTAAAGGAGCCGCTGTTTGCTTGCTGGAGGTGTGATGATATCTTAGCTGGACGCGTATGGAAGAGTGTCATCTGGTTTCATAAATGCAAGATAAACTTCCTCTCTTAACCTCCCAATTCTTCTTAAATCTTTCCTCCTCTCCTTTCCCTCAATTCTAAGCTGGAAACTATTTTAAGCTAAAGAGCCCTCAGACTAAATATGTTTAACATCCAGTATTGAAGTCTGTTGTGTTAAATTTAAGTGTGCTGACGTATTAAATTGAAAGAAAGTGAAATCATGTCAATCAAGTGTAATGGTGTTAATTTAGTTGATTCATTTTAAATAAATGATAGTGTCTCTTTGACATATCAAGCTAAGTTAACGTGTCCATTGTCACTCTATAGCTCTGTTTATTTATCCATCATAAAGATCACAGAAATATTGGGTAAACTGAAAAAGAAAAGAATCCGTGAAATTACTATTCAATCTGAATAAGTAAATTAATTAAGGTAAAGAGGTCAGTATTAATATTGACCTCCTCATAATCCTTTACACCATAAATGGCAAATACCACCAGGAAACATGCAGAGAGGGAAATTAAATCTTCAAAGGAGTAAATGCTGGTAGAGATAAAAACGAGTGCACGGACCCCATTCTGCACAATCAACCCTCCCGGTGTTTGCCTCGTCTAGTTGTGCCACTATTACAGCTTTGTTAGTTGCTTCAATGTTTGTAATGGTTCATTAGTGATGGCTTGTATTTTCTAAGGTATTTCACAATTTGAAATTATTTTGCTGTGCAATGTATATATTCTGCATTTGTCTGCATATCTGCATGGGCTTTAGTTCCAAATACTTTTTGTTTATCCAAATTCATTTAGAGCTGCACAATCACTATTGTGTTTATTTGTTTAAGTCTGATAGCCACCTGCTGTTTATCTGGGTGATATGACTCTCTCCAGCTGGGCTCATTGAGTTTTTACCAGAAGATCACTATGGGTAAATCCCTAACAATGCGTGCTGTCATCTCCCTAATCTCTCCTTTATGAAAAAGAGGCGAGTGGAAGAGAAAGGGCGACTGCAAAGGAAGAAAAAAAAAATAGGAACTACACTGACAATAATTAAAAACCAGGTTAAGCAGAACAATGGAAGAGGTGCAAGAAACACATTGTAGAAATAACCCAACCGGAAGATTTGACAAGCAGGGTGGGGGAAACGTAGAGCCATTGAGCTGGTGACAGCTTTATCAGGACTTTCTCTCTCTGCCAGTGGTAATCTGAACACACACAAATGCATACTGATGTCCATGCACACTGCCATAGAGAATATGGATGCACAGAAAGTGTGATGCCACTTTGACTGAAACAGCACAGAATCACAAAAACACAATCTATATGCATAGTTGTATGTATACATGTGTGCAAACCACAAGGCTACATTGCAATTTCAATCTGCAAACAGCACAACAAAAGGAAACAGTGTGGTGTGTTGGTGAGGCATGTGGCCTCATCTCTCTCTCACCCAGTAGGAGGAGCCAGCGAGGTGCTCCCCAGGTTTTACCAGGTGATGAAGAAGAAGTGTTCGTGTGTTCATTCATTCATTCTGTAACTGGTTTTGACGCTCGAAGGATTAAAGGCAACTGCTTGCAGATCAGTTTGTTTCTCCTTCTTCACACGCTACAGTTGGTGACCTGACGTGAAATATGTCAGAACCAAACGAGGATGTTGTTTCTTCGTCGGACCCCGCCGCCGCGACGTCTGCTCAGCTGTTGCAGCCGACCCCAGCCGACTCTGTTTCCGCAGCGAGTGTTAAGCTCCCGGAGTTCTGGCAGAGTGACCCGGTTTCGTGGTTCCAGCACATCGAGGCACTCTTTCGCCTCCGAGGCGTGAACGCAGATGAAACCAGGTACTTCTTGGTCGTGTCGGCTCTGGATATGCAGTCAACCCGCAAAGCCATGCCGCTGCTGCGCGCACCACCGCACGCGGACAAATATGGCGCCCTCAAAGAGTTTCTGCTTCGAAGGTACACTTTGACTTCAACTGAGAGGGCTGATAAACTGCTATCGCTGCCGGGTTTGGGTGACGGCACGGCTGTGAACATGATGGACAAAATGCTGTCGCTACTTGGTTCAGACGACGGGGGTTTCCTTTTCCCTCACATTTTCCTGCGCCAGCTTCCGTCGCAAGTGAGGGCTACTTTGGCCAACTCCCCTTGTTTATCTACCGGTGATTACCGGGGTTTGGCGGAGGAGGCGGACCGGGTCCTGCTGGCTACCAGACGGTTCGCGGTGCAGAGTACATCGGTGGAGCCGGAGCAGATGGAGATGGAGGAGCCAGCGGCGGTTTCAGCTGTTGGCGCGCGAACTCGGCGGGGGAGCTCTTTGTGTTTCTACCACCGGAGGTTCGCAAACAAAGCTAAGCGCTGCATCCCACCATGTGCATGGGTGTCGGGAAACGAGGAAGCCGGCGCTCAGTAGCAGCTGTGGGCGCTGGCGAGCGAGGTGAGCTGCTCTTCGTCACAGACTCCCTGTCAGGACGTCGTTTTCTGGTTGACTCTGGTTCCCAGAAGAGTTTGGTCCACCCTGTTGGACCTGAATTAGCAGGCCGAGGCCGTGGCCCACTGCTAACTGCTGCTAACGGTTCTCCCATTGGAACTTTTGGCACTAGACGGGCAACAGTTTCCTTCCATGGTCGTGAGTTTGAGTGGGATTTTGTTGTTGCCTCAGTGACTGTTCCTATTATCGGTGCAGATTTTTTATGTGCTCATGGACTGTTAGTAGATGTTGCTAACCGCAGACTTATTGACGCTGTAACTTTTGCAACTTTCCCATGTGTGTCTGGGGGGGCTGGGCCGCTAACTCATGCTAATGTTTTAGTTTCAGGAGATGTTTTTCAAGGTTTGTTGGCAGAATTCCCCTCTCTAACTACACCTGCTTTTTCCTCTTCAGAAACTAAACACGGGGTCGAGCATTTCATCCCCACTACGGGACCGCCCGTTTTCGCACGTGCACGCCGCCTCGACGCTGTTAAACTGGCCATCGCTAAAGAGGAGTTTGGTACCATGGAGAGGTTGGGTATTGTTAGACGCTCTAACAGCCCGTGGGCCTCCCCCCTTCACATGGTACCAAAAGCAGACGGGTCGTGGCGCCCATGTGGCGATTTTCGCCGTTTAAATAACGTGACGACGCCTGATCGCTACCCCATTCCGCACATTCAGGACTTTTCTGTTCGGTTGTCGGGTGCTTCCATTTTTTCTAAGGTGGATCTGGTGCGCGGCTACCATCAAGTCCCAGTGCAGTCCAGCGATGTACCTAAAACTGCAGTAATCACCCCCTTTGGGCTTTTTGAGTTCCTCCGCATGCCGTTTGGACTAAAGGGGGCAGCACAGACTTTTCAAAGGCTGATGGACTCCGTGTTACGTGGCCTCGATTTTGTGTTTGTCTATCTGGACGACATTTTGGTGGCCAGCTCGTCAACCGAGGAGCACCTGTTGCACCTGAAAGAAAATTTTCAGCGCTTGGATGCACATGGCTTGATCATTAATCCGGTTAAGTGCCAGTTTGGTTTACCGGTGATCGATTTTTTAGGTCATCGAATTTCCGCGCAGGGTGCAGTTCCATTGCCTGCCAAGGTGCAGGCGGTGGCAGAGTTCCCACGTCCTCTGGTGGTTAAAAAGTTGCAGGAGTTTTTGGGCATGGTGAACTTTTACAACAGGTTCATTCCCAATGCAGCCCATCTCCTGCAGCCTCTCTACGAGGCCCTGCGCTCGAGGAAGGCGACTGACACAGTGGTTTGGACCCCGGACCGGATCACTGCTTTTGATGGTGCTAAGTCCGCGTTAGCTAGTGCGGCACTCCTAGCCCATCCAGATTCAGAGGCCCCGATTGCGTTGACAACTGATGCTTCAGATATAGCTGTGGGGGCCGTTGTAGAGCAACGCGTTGGCGACGCATGGCAGCCGTTGGCATTTTTCAGCCGTAAATTGCGGGACTGCGAGCGCAAGTACAGCGTTTTTGACCGCGAGTTGTTGGCGCTATTCTTAGCTACACGGCATTTTCGTTTTTTGCTGGAGGGTCGTTCATTTACGGCTTATGTGGACCACAAACCACTCACGTTTGCAATGTCTAAAGTTTCGGAGCCCTGGTCAGCACGTCAGCAACGGCACTTGGCGGCCATTTCAGAGTTTACAACGGACGTCCGCCATGTGGCTGGAAAATCCAACTCAGTGGCAGACTGTCTGTCACGGGTGCTCGTTTGTCCTGTGCTCCTCGGGGTAGATTTTTCTGCCATGGCCGCTGACCAACCGGGAGACGCTGATATAACTGCCCTTCGTGCCGGCGTTTCAGGGCTTAAGCTAGAGGAGGTCAAATTGGGAGAGGGCGGTCCTTTGATCCTGTGTGACGTTTCCACAGGCCGGACACGCCCAGTGGTTCCATCAGGTTGGCGCCGCCGCATTTTTGACTCTGTTCACTCTCTCTCGCACCCAGGTGTGCGCGCGTCTGTGAAACTAGTCAGCGCACGTTTTGTGTGGCCTGGTTTACGCAGAGAGGTGAGGAGTTGGGCAGCGGCTTGCGTGGCTTGTCAGCGTGCCAAGGTGCACCGGCACACTAAGGCACCACTGGAACCATTTCCCATTCCAGCCAAGCGTTTTGACCACGTGCATGTGGACTTAGTTGGTCCCCTGCCCCCATCACGGGGTTTCACACACCTGCTTACAGTGGTCGACCGCACAACCAGGTGGCCGGAGGTCGTTCCTCTTTCTTCCACAACTACCTCCGACGTGGCTGGTGCGTTCCTCTCCACTTGGGTTGCCCGTTTTGGTGTGCCCTCGGACATCACTTCAGACAGAGGTCCCCAGTTTATTTCAGGGCTCTGGTCCGAGATGGCGCGCTCCTTGGGGGTGCAGGTGCATCGCACTACCGCCTACCACCCTCAGGCTAACGGGTTGGTTGAACGTTTCCATCGGTCTCTTAAGGCGGCGTTACGTGCTGCGCTAACAGACGTTGGCTGGGTGGAGCGTTTGCCGTGGGTGCTGCTTGGGTTGCGATCAG
>JBBPBX010036706.1:9377-24695 GCA_038048925.1 Garcialebias charrua | reverse complement strand
GGTATCTTGTAGCTTCCTTTGTTTCTCTGCTGTAAACCTTGGAGGGTGTCACGGGCAGAGGTGGAAACTCTGCTTCCATCCCCTCATCAACATCTGGGCTAATATAATCATGCATGCTGGCAGCGGTCGAACTTTTAGATCCAGCTAGCTTGTTGTTAGCTACGCTAGCGGTGGATAGTTTGCTGGACTCGTGTTTTCTTCTTTCTGCACCTTCACATCACTCTACAGTGTCTATACACTTATTATGGTACCTTGTCAGCAGAATGTCTCCTTGTAGCAAACAACTCCCTTTAATATATGAAAATGTGTCGGTTGAATATCAGAGCTCCCAAACGTCCGTTTAGAGCGCCATCTCATCACGAAGGAAAACAAAGAGGCCGAGCTGGTGACGTCATGTCCACATATTTACCAGCAGCCACCACCAGGGGGCGTCGTCACTACACAAACAAAAGGAACCAGGAGTATCCACAAAGATTAAAAGAAACATTTCTAATAACTACTAGATAAACTTTTCGGAAAAACAAGAAAAATATTATAAATATGGTGCATTTTGATCAAATTCATTAAACAACAACCCTGTTACACAACATTGTTGGATTGCAAACAACAATTTGGTGCATTACCACCACAAACCGGTGAGGAGGTGGACTGAAACAATGTAAACAAACAAATTAATTATTTTATTAATTAATTAATGGATAAATAACCATTCTTTCAAACAAACAATCTGTTTCAGATATTGTATTAAAACCTGAGCACCATTATCTTTTGAATTGTGCAATAATTCAACTGTATCAAATCTTTCTTTGATTTCAGTGAGACTGTTCATCAGTTGACTTCTTTCATGTCTGTATTTCTGTCAGTTCAATAACTCATGTTCTATGGTCTCATCTTCTCCACAGTAGTCACATTTATGATGCTTCCCTGTTATGAATAATGTTCTGTTCAATCCTGTGTGTCCAAATCTGAGACGTGATGTGATGTTTCCTCCTCCTGTTTCTTTCAGATCTCCTCATTTCTCCTGTTTGTTGTTGAATTCTATAAAACCATCGACCTTTTCTTTCTTCTTCCTGTTGTTTTTTCATCTTTCCCTCAGTTTTTCCCTTTTCAATGCTTTTTATTTCTGCTCGACTGAGTTTTATATCTTTTTCACTTAATGAATCCATTGATTAATAAATTTCTATAACTGTATTTGAAATCTTTTCAATTTCCTTTCTTTTGTAATAATTTCAAATCTACTATTGGGTCTGTGAGTATCCATGGTTGTATGACTGGTTCTGGTTCTGTTGGACTCACATTAATATTATTGATGTGAATTTCTGTAGTTTTCTGATTTATGGTCCAACCAAAGCTTTTGAAATGGTTCTTGTCTTTTCCCAGTATGGTTTGAACACTTCTTGTGTTGGATGCTTCTGTTCAGGACCTTTTACATTTGTCCAGTAGTTTAGAGCCAACTGGTCCATTCTGGTGTTCAGTGCTGGTTCTCCCATTTCTACTAATCTTCATCCTGTATGTGTTGTTTAAAGGCACCTGTAATCATTCTTAATGTCTGATTTGAATGATGTTTCATTTTTCTAAAGTTGTATCTGAAGCTGAGTTATAAACAATACTTCTGTAATGTAGTACTGGTTTATTTTGTACTTTATTGGGGGCTGCCATTGCATGTAAATGCATGGAAGCCACCTATTGTTATTGTGCTCGAACGTGTGTCTACATTGTCGTTCACCGTTAATGCGGCCCGAACCACAATGTCTACCCCCACAAAAGTTATATCAAAACGACCGGCTCGGCCCCCTGATGTGTGCTATTACTTTTATTGGCATTTCGAGTTACCATGGCAACGTAATTTGCGAACAAAGACGTAATGAATCTCCAAATCCAGGAACTAGTTGGTTACTGCCCACTTATTATTCTACACCAGAAAAAGTTATCTTTTTCAACTTTAATACGGACCGAACCACAAAGTGAACCCCCACAAAAGTTATATCAAAACGACCGGCCCGACTCAGAGATGTGTGCTATTACTTTTATAAGCAATCGGAGTTACCATGGCGATGTATTTTGCTAACAAAGTTGCCATATTTCCCCATTGAAAATGAATGGGAGAACACTCCTCACACAAACTGCTGCTGTCAAGTCACATGATTTAGAATCTGATGAAAACATACTCACTGTTGGTACTGTTTGAAACTCATAGAAAGTATTTATCAGATGTATCTCTAGAACTGATTAACATTTGGAGCCATTTTGATTCAAGATGTCCGGCAACAGCCTGGCAGCCCCCGTCAAAGTTTCTCCAGGAACTTTCTAGTATTGTGTTTATAATTGTTTCAGGCAACTTCAACGAGTAAAAGAAGAAGGTGAGACTTGTTCGTTTTACAACGTCCCTCTGGGAAAGTCGAGTAGAGCGACTAAAAGAAGGAAGATGAGGAGGAAAACTGTACCACCGCCGGCTTGTACCGGCAGGATTTTCCCCCGGCACGAAGCATCAACGTGTGTGCGTTTTTTATCTGGCATGGACATTAATGATCCAAGCTCCGTGGATTACGTTCCTACATTACATCTTGGATATGGGAAACAGACAGGGCGGAGAACGATCTCCCGCAGCTACTGGACAGCTGCTAAGCTAGCAGCAGCTAGCTAGTTCGACGAGACCGTTGTTCTTCGGTCTCCGCTGCGTGTGTTGGGGTTTCGGCCTGTTTTGACCTGCGACATGCAAAGAGATTCTTCCTTCAACCCCACTGAAGAGCAGGTGAGTGGAATGTCAAAACGTTTGATAAGCCAACCGTTAACCGAATCTTCTAAAATCATTAAGCTACCAGTAAATGCATGATTTTTTGAGCCGGGACTTAGTGGCTCTGCCTGGGTGAAGGTTCAGGCAGCCCCGCCGCGCGCACGGTTCATCTGTAGCCAGGACTTAGTGGCTCCTGGCTGGGTCCAGCCGGTTCTGGACCTCCAGGGCGCACGTGGATCAGGTGTAGCCGGGACTTAGTGGCTCCTGCCTGGGTGAAGGTTCAGGCAGCCCCCGCCGCGCGCGCACGGTTCATCTGTAGCCAAAAAAAGCAACCCTGTAGACAATGTGTATGGCCGTGCGGTTTTCCTCCTCTCGTGTCCGCGGCACAATGTTCAGGCATTTTGACCAGCGGTTGTTCACTATTTTAAGAAAACAAGCTTCTAAATTACAACTCGCTATCATTACGAAGCTCCTCGACCCCTTGCTGAGCCCCTGCATCTGGTTAGGGCTTTTTGCCGTCCAATCAGAACGCTCGTTTCTGGCGAGCTTTGCGTGATGACGTCAACTGGTAAAAGGTCTATTACAGTAAGTCCATATCAGTGATTGAAAAATGTTTATTTCATTTGATACATGTGAGCTAGCCTGGTTAAAACCAGACCCTGTCCTTCACTTCGTTTCGGACAAGGGTCTGGGATCTCTTAATAGAAAACCGATTCTTGCTGGAGGCGTGGCCTCTGCTGAGGAACAAGACCATTGGATCTTAGAACATTTTTGAACAGGAAAAGCATTCTGCTCCCTCCCCAGAGCCATATATGGTCTGCTTCCTCTGCTCTCGTGAACTTGAGATCTGCTCCACTCCCTGCTGCATGTCGTCTCGCTACCACTGGATATTCTGTGTTTATGGAAATAAAACGTCTTAAAAAATAAAAATAAAACCATGTAGCTCTGGTCCAGCTCACCATAAGGCCAGAAAATATGCAGGGACTCGGGCAGCAACGTAAAACCCAAGTTTAATTCTCTCGTGACAACCTGAGGCTCTTCCTCGTTCATTTCACTCAGCGGAGGGAGAGGAGGAGGGAGCGATTACTTGACTTTTTACAAAAAAAACTCCAGATAAGGGATTAAGAAGGGGAAATTAATACATTTGTGTCAGATATAAAACAGTCCTGCATCGCTTTGAATAAGAACATGCGGGTGCTCGCTGCCGCTGGCTGCGCGCTGGGACAGGACAGGTGGGGGCGTGGGTTAGGGGCCAAAACTCCGCTCCTTCTGTTCTCTGATTGGTCCGGTCAAAAATCTACCGGAGAAATTGTTGTTAATGGGAGAAGTCCCAGACTGAGCAGTGAAGGGAAATGAGAATTGAGCGGAGCTGTGCAGTAGGGCGAGGGCCAGGCTACATGTGAGCCTAATTCAATTATTTTTAATATCAGAATATTGTGTCAAACAGTTGATCAAACAGCTGGACAGATGTTTGCTGTCACTGTCTAAATATGTGCACTTTGGAAACTGTTTGCTAAACATACTGAAGTTTGAATGTGACGTTTTGACACTTGCAGTTTGATCAAACACTAATTCCTGTTCTTTCATGCAGTTTCTCTCTTGTTGCGTCAGTTTCAAGTGGGTTCACTGTGACATCAAGTTCCTGCAGGTCCTGATTGCTGAGTGGGCAGAAACTGCAACGTGTCTGACGTGTTGCTGCTGAGGCCGCTCTTCCTGCAGGTCAAGCTGCTGGATTGTTGAGCAGCAGAGGATTTACATAAAACAATAAAAACAATTAAACACTCATTTCTGCTCTCTCATCTTTAGACCTTTTCCCTTATTTAAAGTTCTTCAGCAACATTTGTTTTTTACTCATTTTTGATAAAGTTATGTAGACAGCTTAACACTGCAAGTAAATAACAGCGACTGAGACAAACCGTGAAAACTGGACAGATGAACGTGATTGATTTTCAAAATAAAATACCATGCAGACTAAGAACTAGAAAAATAAATCAAAATAAAACTTTATATACTTTTTAGGTGGCAAGGTATCAAATGATCCAAGGCCCGGAACTGGTGACCTGCCCGGTGGTTGGGAACTCCTGCTTTAGTGCTTCTTAACCAGCTGGTAGGCCCCTGGGCTAAGTGATCCTGCAGCTCCGCCCACAAACATCTGCACAGCTGGACTCGGCAGGTTTCACTGCAGCTCTGCTGTCATGTCAGGTCAAGTGTTAGCAGTGATCGTATCAATGAGCTAAATCCAGCCAAATGCGTCTACAGGACCAAAAATATGACGCCCCAAATGAGACTATGAGAAGTGGCTGCTGGGATCACTGGCAACATGTTCCAAACAACTTGATCACTGGCAACATGTTCCAAACAACTTGATCACTGGCAACATGTTCCAAACAACTTGATCACTGGCAACATGTTCCAAACAACTTGATCACTGGCAACATGTTCCAAACAACTTGATCACTGGCAACATGTTCCAAACAACTTGATCACTGGCAACATGTTCCAAACAACTTGATCACTGGCAACATGTTCCAAACAACTTGATCACTGGCAACATGTTCCAAACAACTTGATCACTGGCAACATGTTCCAAACAACTTGATCACTGGCAACATGTTCCAAACAACTTGATCACTGGCAACATGTTCCAAACAACTTGATCACTGGCAACATGTTCCAAACAACTTGATCACTGGCAACATGTTCCAAACAACTTGATCACTGGCAACATGTTCCAAACAACTTGATCACTGGCAACATGTTCCAAACAACTTGATCACTGGCAACATGTTCCAAACAACTTGATCACTGGCAACATGTTCCAAACAACTTGATCACTGGCAACATGTTCCAAACAACTTGATCACTGGCAACATGTTCCAAACAACTTGATCACTGGCAACATGTTCCAAACAACTTGATCACTGGCAACATGTTCCAAACAACTTGATCACTGGCAACATGTTCCAAACAACTTGATCACTGGCAACATGTTCCAAACAACTTGATCACTGGCAACATGTTCCAAACAACTTGATCACTGGCAACATGTTCCAAACAACTTGATCACTGGCAACATGTTCCAAACAACTTGATCACTGGCAACATGTTCCAAACAACTTGATCACTGGCAACATGTTCCAAACAACTTGATCACTGGCAACATGTTCCAAACAACTTGATCACTGGCAACATGTTCCAAACAACTTGATCACTGGCAACATGTTCCAAACAACTTGATCACTGGCAACATGTTCCAAACAACTTGATCACTGGCAACATGTTCCAAACAACTTGATCACTGGCAACATGTTCCAAACAACTTGATCACTGGCAACATGTTCCAAACAACTTGATCACTGGCAACATGTTCCAAACAACTTGATCACTGGCAACATGTTCCAAACAACTTGATCACTGGCAACATGTTCCAAACAACTTGATCACTGGCAACATGTTCCAAACAACTTGATCACTGGCAACATGTTCCAAACAACTTGATCACTGGCAACATGTTCCAAACAACTTGATCACTGGCAACATGTTCCAAACAACTTGATCACTGGCAACATGTTCCAAACAACTTGATCACTGGCAACATGTTCCAAACAACTTGATCACTGGCAACATGTTCCAAACAACTTGATCACTGGCAACATGTTCCAAACAACTTGATCACTGGCAACATGTTCCAAACAACTTGATCACTGGCAACATGTTCCAAACAACTTGATCACTGGCAACATGTTCCAAACAACTTGATCACTGGCAACATGTTCCAAACAACTTGATCACTGGCAACATGTTCCAAACAACTTGATCACTGGCAACATGTTCCAAACAACTTGATCACTGGCAACATGTTCCAAACAACTTGATCACTGGCAACATGTTCCAAACAACTTGATCACTGGCAACATGTTCCAAACAACTTGATCACTGGCAACATGTTCCAAACAACTTGATCACTGGCAACATGTTCCAAACAACTTGATCACTGGCAACATGTTCCAAACAACTTGATCACTGGCAACATGTTCCAAACAACTTGATCACTGGCAACATGTTCCAAACAACTTGATCACTGGCAACATGTTCCAAACAACTTGATGACTGGCAACATGTTCCAAACAACTTGATCACTGGCAACATGTTCCAAACAACTTGATCACTGGCAACATGTTCCAAACAACTTGATCACTGGCAACATGTTCCAAACAACTTGATCACTGGCAACATGTTCCAAACAACTTGATCACTGGCAACATGTTCCAAACAACTTGATCACTGGCAACATGTTCCAAACAACTTGATCACTGGCAACATGTTCCAAACAACTTGATCACTGGCAACATGTTCCAAACAACTTGATCACTGGCAACATGTTCCAAACAACTTGATCACTGGCAACATGTTCCAAACAACTTGATCACTGGCAACATGTTCCAAACAACTTGATCACTGGCAACATGTTCCAAACAACTTGATCACTGGCAACATGTTCCAAACAACTTGATCACTGGCAACATGTTCCAAACAACTTGATCACTGGCAACATGTTCCAAACAACTTGATCACTGGCAACATGTTCCAAACAACTTGATCACTGGCAACATGTTCCAAACAACTTGATCACTGGCAACATGTTCCAAACAACTTGATCACTGGCAACATGTTCCAAACAACTTGATCACTGGCAACATGTTCCAAACAACTTGATCACTGGCAACATGTTCCAAACAACTTGATCACTGGCAACATGTTCCAAACAACTTGATCACTGGCAACATGTTCCAAACAACTTGATCACTGGCAACATGTTCCAAACAACTTGATCACTGGCAACATGTTCCAAACAACTTGATCACTGGCAACATGTTCCAAACAACTTGATCACTGGCAACATGTTCCAAACAACTTGATCACTGGCAACATGTTCCAAACAACTTGATCACTGGCAACATGTTCCAAACAACTTGATCACTGGCAACATGTTCCAAACAACTTGATCACTGGCAACATGTTCCAAACAACTTGATCACTGGCAACATGTTCCAAACAACTTGATCACTGGCAACATGTTCCAAACAACTTGATCACTGGCAACATGTTCCAAACAACTTGATCACTGGCAACATGTTCCAAACAACTTGATCACTGGCAACATGTTCCAAACAACTTGATCACTGGCAACATGTTCCAAACAACTTGATCACTGGCAACATGTTCCAAACAACTTGATCACTGGCAACATGTTCCAAACAACTTGATCACTGGCAACATGTTCCAAACAACTTGATCACTGGCAACATGTTCCAAACAACTTGATCACTGGCAACATGTTCCAAACAACTTGATCACTGGCAACATGTTCCAAACAACTTGATCACTGGCAACATGTTCCAAACAACTTGATGACAGCGGGTCGGTGAACTGTACCTGTTCCTTCACATGAAACTTTCCACATCTGTTGTGTTGCCATGTTGTTTTTAGAGAGAAAACTCTGTCCTGTCATGACCTTTGAGTTTCCTTTGTGACCATTTCTCTGAGCATTGCACAGTCTGACCTTCAGGGTGAATTTATTGGGGTGTTTATTCCTAAGAAGATTGTCAACCACCTTAAATTATTTCCACTTGTGAATAATCTTTTTCTCTGTAGAAAGATGGACTCCATCTAACATGAAATATCTTATTGTTCCATATTTTGCTAACAGAGCACTTTGCTGTCAGACTGCAGGTTTAGCAGATTAGCTAAACAGAATAGCTTGTTGTAAATTGATTGGAAACATGATTGAATTATCACAGAAATATTTTGAACAGTAGAACTTCTAATTCTAATTACTCGCAATTCATTCAACCTTTATTTAGACAGGTTAATACCATTGAGCCTCGAGGACTCATTTACAAGAGAGACCTGTTTTCAGCAAAGAAGACAACAGCGACAACAATAGACAATTATAAGAGAGGCATACTGATTTATTTTTTAAACAAATGTAACTAAAAAAATGTCAAAGAAGCAAAACAGCTAGATTATAAGGCAAATGTAGGAACATGTCTGTATTGGTTCTAGCCAGGAGTCCAACAGATTATTAAAACCATTTAGAGAGGTCAATGTCAAGAGCTTCAGATCTTTTTGTAAGATATTCCAGGAAACAGGAGCGGAGTAGGAGAAGGCCCTTTTTCCAAGTTCAGTCCTCACTGAGGGAACACTGCAGTAGTCATGTCCTGAGAGCGCACGCTGTAGCTGCACTCACACAAAGACATGTTGAAGGAGATGTATGAAGGCAGCAGACCAAGAAGTGATTTAAAAATGAAAATGTACCAGTGGTACAATAGAATAGAACACACAGGCCTTAATAAATCTCTTAAGATAATTAGAAAGTATGCAACAGGACTATGTGACAAGTGCACCAGCAATCTCCCTGAAACGGTTCAACATGTCTTTATTGAATGTCCAGGGTACGAAACAGAAATAATGCATTTCCAAAAATAAATGAATATTAAATTTACAATGAGGGATGTTTTTAGTAGTGATATAAGTAAAGTTAAAGATAAAATTATTATTTTCATAAAAAATACTAACTAGAATTTAGTCGAGTTATTTAATTAATTTTACAGAATTATTATTTTTTCCTGTTTATCTCCTGTCCCCATTCCAGCTCAGCAGGTGGCGGTAATGCACATTACAGTTGGTCTGCCAATCGCCATAAAACAAAAACAAGAAGGGGGGGGCTCATTACGTATCTATAGCCGTGTTTCCATCAAGGTTTCTTGATGCGCATTTTGAAGTATCGCATCAGAAAAGCTGAATGGAAACGGCACGATTCGAATTAACTTCCTCTAATTCGCAAAGAAGTTGATACGCTCGCTTGAGGTGGTTTTTGGGTTTTTCGAATCAGAGCTGATGCACAAAACGAGAGATGGAAACAGATTTGCTGACTCAGTTCTGCCGTAGCGAACATTCACGTCACGTGACTTCGTCTCCGGACAACATGTAACATCGCTAAAACTAGTTGGCATGACAGAATAAATACAACTTGCCCGATAGCAACACATACCTGTCTCTCCATTTTGCCGAGATGTGTGGTCGGGTCCTGTTTTCAACCGCTACTTCCTGTTTACTGTAGACATGCGTAACGCTGACGTCTGACGTAATGCCGCTGACGTAATGCCGCTTTGCGTGGCCTGGTGGATGCGCTTCAAGCCAGTTGATGGAAACACTTCTGATTCACATTAATTTTTATTTACATTTTTGCGAAATTTCAAAAATTCGCTCAAAATTCGAATTGAAAATAGATGGAAACACGGTTTATGGCTCATTAGTTCGCATCCGTACTGATGCCACAAAGCTGTGAGTGCTTGTTAGACACTATTCAACACTAGAACGACTACAGCGCATTAATAGACTTATTTTGTTATGACGGGTGTACGATAATTTCCCTCAAAATACGATAATTTGGTCTCTAGTACAATAATCCTACATTTCTCACCTGGCAACACTTAGTTGGATGCAGTATTTTTTATTTTTGTGCATTTTTCATTTGTTACTTTTCCTATTAAACATTTTTTTTCTCGAGTGGTGTCCTTGAACATTAAATTTCCTAAACATATTTTACAGTGTTAAGTGTGTACAGTATAGTGTTTGTTTCATACCTGCAAACTCAGAAGGGATGAAAAAGGTGACAAACGTTACCCCCCCCCCCGAAAGATTTTGTAATTTTTTAACATGCTTCAGGTAAAAGTCATTTACTAACCTAATTTAATGAGAACATAAATAGGAAAGATTGTGTCAACCAAAAAATCAACAACCAACAGCAGCAGCAAGTCAAATACAGCAGAACATTTTGCTAACAATGCGCTGCTCCGAGTCAACAGATGCATTAAAAAACTTAAGACTCATCTCTTCAGACAGGCTTTTGGTTAATTTTGTACATTGATTTTAGAGTTTGTTATGTTTTACCTTTTTGTATAGTACTTCTGTGATTTTATGATTTTATTTTTCCTTTTAATATTTGACTGAGGAAGTCTTTCGGACGAAAGACGAAACGTTTCTACAGTTTTTTTTGCTTTGTTTTGTTTTTTTGAATGTCCAGAGGACCAGACTTAGCTTTTTTAGATTTTTCTACCTGGATTATTGAGCATGCATCAGGGTGTTACAGAATATATTTTACAAAATCAAAATTAATTTTATTTGGGTGTTAAAACACCAGTTGCATCTCATGGCCTATAATAATTATTTTAATATTTTCTGGTAGAACGTTTCCACTCCAGTGTGGACTCTCATGTGTCTGTTTAAACTTGTCTTCCAACTAAATCTTTGTCCACAAAGTTCACAAGGAAATGGCTTGTCGCCTGTGTGGACTCTCATGTGTGAGTTTAAATGGTTCTTCTGACTAAATCTTTGTCCACAAAGTTCACAAGGAAATGGCTTGTCGCCTGTGTGGACTCTCATGTGTGAGTTTAAATTGTCCTTCCGACTAAATCTTTGTCCACAAAGTTCACATGGAAATGGCTTGTCTCCTGTGTGGACTCTCATGTGTGAGTTTAAATGGTTCTTCTGACTAAATCTTTGTCCACAAAGTTCACAAGGAAATGGCTTGTCGCTTGTGTGGACTCTCATGTGTGAGTTTAAATTGTCCTTCCGACTAAATCTTTGTCCACAAAGTTCACATGGAAATGGCTTGTATCCTGTGTGGACTCTCATGTGTTTGTTTAAATCTGTCTTATGACTAAATCTATGTCCACAAAGATCACATGGAAACGGCTTGTCTCCTGTGTGGACTCTCATGTGTTTGTTTAAATCTGTCTTATGACTAAATCTATGTCCACAAAGATCACATGGAAACGGCTTGTCTCCAGTGTGGACTCTCATGTGTATGTTTAAACTGTCCTTCCGACTAAATCTTTGTCCACAAAGTTCACATCGAAATGGCTTGTCTCCTGTGTGGACTCTCATGTGTTTGTTTAAATATGTCTTATAACTAAATCTATGTCCACAAAGATCACAAGGAAATGGCTTGTCTCCAGTGTGGACTCTCATGTGTCTGTTTAAATCTGTCTTATGACTAAATCTATGTCCACAAAGATCACAAGGAAATGGCTTGTCTCCAGTGTGGACTCTCATGTGTCTGTTTAAATGGTCCTTCTGACTAAATCTTTGTCCACAAAGTTCACATGGAAATGGCTTGTCTCCTGTGTGGACTCTCATGTGTCTGTTTAAATCTGTCTTATGACTAAATCTATGTCCACAAAGATCACAAGGAAATGGCTTGTCTCCAGTGTGGACTTTCATGTGTCTGTTTAAATGGTCCTTCTGACTAAATCTTTGTCCACAAAGATCACATGGAAATGGCTTGTCTCCTGTGTGGACTCTCATGTGTCTGTTTAAATCTGTCTTATGACTAAATCTTTGTCCACAAAGATCACAAGGAAATGGCTTGTCTCCTGTGTGGACTCTCATGTGTGTGTTTAAATGTGATTTGGAAGTAAATATTTTACCACAGTCATCACAGCTTATTGATTTTGGCCTTGCCAGTACTTTCCTGCATGACAATACATTCATCTTCTCTCCAACACATTTCTTATTAAGCAGACATATTGAAGACTTCACTCCTGAATGACTTGTCATGTGTCTTTGAAGAGTCCGGTTACTGACATACTGCTTACCACACTTAGAGCAGCTCAAAGATTTGTTGACAGTTTTTACAACTGTTTCAGGAGAGCTGCTCTCCTTCCAGTCTTTCATACTGTCTTCACGTTCTGATTCAGAGTCTGATGAGTTCTTTATCAGAGAGTCAGGACTGGTCATTTCACCATCCTCTTCATCGTCCTAGTTAACGTCAGTCTTTGAAGAGCTGGAACTGCCTTTGGGAATTTTTAAATCTGGGTTCCTGGTAAGTTTTAAAAAAAATCCTCCTCATGCTTTAAAGAAACTGTAGTGACCTACAATCTGATATCGGTCTCCTCCATATTACGTTGGTCACCCACCAGACTGGTCTAAGGGTCTTTTCTTCCACTTTATGATAAGAGGCTCTGGGTCCTGCTGGTCAACATCAGGCCTTCAGTCTTGAGGAGCTTCTTCTTCTTAATCAGCTCTAAACAGAGACAGGAACCACTGAAACACATGTACAATAAAGACAATGTTACTTCAACACACACACACACGCATACACACGCATACACATGCACACACACACACAATTTTACCCTCACAATCACCATCTTCTGGGTGATAGTGATTTTACCGTTGCCGGGGAGTAACGGTACACTAAAATTACATTTCAGTTCGGTTAATTTTCGGTACCAAAAATAAAGACAAAATAAAGACTTACAAAATGTTTATTTTGAAAATATGCCATGTAAACAATACGTTTGTATAAAAATAAATAAAAGTGACCCATTTGGGTGATATTTTAAATAAACGGCACTCTTTACAATATACAAACTATACTAACAATAATAAAAATTGTTAGTATATTGTTAGTATAAAAATGGTTAGAGCCGGTGCCTCGTGGATTACGTCGGCTGCGACTGTCAATCCGTGAGTCGTGGTTAAAGCTGCAAGGTACAACAGGAGTTTAGCACTTTGAGATTTTTATTAATGCAAAGTGCGGTATAAATTGAATTCATTATTATTATTATTTATGGAGGGGTGAAGGTGCTCAGCTGACATCCCGCGGAGATTCCACCTGCTGGTACGGGGTGCGGCGTGCTGCCATCTAATCTGAGTCCCCGTGGAGGACCGTTCTTCGCCGTGGATTCTGTGAGGTGCAGGAGCTGCGGGATTGATTTCCTTAAACTCCAGTGCTGCGGATCTCGGACGGGGGAGGTAGGCGAGGGTTTCGGTTATTGTGCTCCATCTTCTGACTCTCATCATGTTCTATTGAGTGGAAACTCTTCAGATGAAACAAGTTAATGTTTCCACCGCTAGTTGAACGACTGTCATGTTTTGCAGCATAAAGAGACCTCGCTGCAGCAGAATAAACCTGCAGTTTAACAGATCTTAGAAAGCCGAACCACTTCTACACCAACAAATTAGTCTGTCCTCTCTTATCAGTGATGTCATCTCTTTCTCTTCGCTTGTGAAACTATGTTCAGTCACATTCTGATGGTCATGGGCACTCGTTTTGAAGCGAAAGCTTAACGCGCGTTGGAGATTAGCTTAGCTTAGCCTGCTACTGCTAACGTCTTCTGGACTTGAGCGCTGCGTAACAGCTACGTCACCACACACTTACGTTTTTGCGCTGTAGCTTTTTCTGTCTGGGTTGACACTGAAGCAGCCGCTTCAACCCGAACAGAAAAAGAAAACGCTGTAAAATTCTATCGAAATATCGAAAATATGCTTAAAATTAATATAATCGTTATTGAATAAAAGTATATATCGCGAGATATATTGATATCGAATTATTGTCCAGCACTACTGACATTATAGTAAAAGTGTGTCTCAGCTTTGAGAATTTTATGTTTATTTGACGTGATTTCTATTTTTTTTAGGCTAAATACAAATAAAAGGTGAACATAAATGTATTTGTATAGTTTATAGTTTTTTTTAGGTTTTTATATCGTTTATATCAATATCGAATTACATTGCTATCGACCAAAATTAAGAAATATATCGTGATAAAAATTTTGGCCATATCGTCCAGCCCTAAATATCAGCAAACAAATGTATTTTTTAGGTGTTTATCTTGTTAAATTTTAAAGAGATGAAGGAGTTCGCTGCACGCGCACACGTTTGGAAGACCCGTCAAGCGAAACTATTTAAATTCAGTGGATTTGACCATTCTGTTAATTTATTAAGGAAAAGTTCAGCTGAGACATCTTTGCTATAATTTTCAGCAAACAAATAATTGTTTTTAAGTGTTAATCTTGTTAAAGTCCTTCCGTGCACGCTCCTGTGGCCAATCCATTTTTGGCAAAACACCAGCCCACATTTCCGAGTTGTCAGCGGTGACCATACCATACCAGTTTATTTATAAAGCACTTAAAAATACAGCATCAGCCGTCCGAAGTGCTGTACAAGCACAAAAACAAGCACAAAACAATAAAAACAATCATATAAATAATCAGAACATCACAAGTAAAATAATACAACATTAAAACAGAGATGTGAACTCATTCTGGTTTAAAAGCCAATGAAAATATATGTGTTTTTAAACAAATTTTAAAAACAGACATTGATGAGGCCTGCCTGACCTTCAGTGGCAGCTCGTTCCACAATTTAGGAGCCAGAGCTGAAAATGCTCTGTCTCCTCTGGTTTTATAAAAAGGTTTTTGGGACTGCTAAAAGCATCTGATCAGAGGATCTAAGAGCACGTGATGGTACATAAAGGTGAAGCAGTTCAGACAGATAAGAGGGACTAAAACCGTTCAAAGACTTAAAAACAAACAATAAAACTTTAAAATGGATTCGAAACTGGACAGGAAGCCAATGAAGGGACATTAAAACTGGAGTGATGTGCTCACGTCTGCCTGTACCAGTCAAAAATCGTGCAGCAGCATTTTGTACCAGCTGCAACGAGAAAGCGAGGCCTTATTTACTCCAATCAGAAGAGAGTTACAATAATCCAGGCGTGAAGTAATAAAAGC